>JXCR01030443.1:244191-255969 GCA_002079205.1 Phalaenopsis hybrid cultivar | reverse complement strand
ATATATATATATATATATATATATATAATTTTCATCACGACTTTCTAGGATTTGCTTTTTCCGACACAACTTTACAACCAACTTTTTAAAAAGCTGCAACCACCCAAAAAAATCCTAAATCTATGAGGAAATATGGATGTTTTATGTCATCTTTCAATTTTTTTTGGGACTGCCTTAATTTGGATTTTATTTATTTGACTTTAATATAGGTTTGTCCTTTCTTAGAAAAAGTGACTTTTATGTTGACATGCCTAATCTTTAAGAAGGATAAATCATTCTCTTTCTCAATGATTTTTAACACATCATTCTCCTCTATGATTGTTTCAAATAGTTTATGTAGACCATTGTGAATCATCTCTACACTATTCTCCAATCTTTGGTAGATTTGCCATAATTTTATTTTATCAAGACGAAAGGAGCCACTTGTGGAATTTGAAAGCTCTCATTTGCTCATAGCCAGAGGGTCATTCAATTTGGTGATTTCTTTTCCACTCGATATTTTGTATCCTGATCATCAGTGAGTCCAAACAATGAGATGCTGCAAAGAAAAAAATAAAAACACAATATCAAGAAACATGACACTAAAGCTTTTTATAGTGATTAGATTAAATAAACTGCGTCATTTTGCAATCAATGAGACATATCACTATTCAATATGAACTCAACGACAACCATACCTATCAATTTGGAAAGGACGCTCTTAATCATTTGAGCTATAAAGGGTGCTTTGACTTCTAAAAGGGATCAAGACCATTCACCCAGAGAGATTTTTTTTGGTCTATGAATTACATTACCATCTTGTTATCTCCTCCTTCCATTTCCTTCTGCTTGCTTGGATCCTCTATTTTTTTCTCTCCTCCTGCGACTTGTATAATGAAGCTCGTTTTGTGTTCCCTAGTTGATGGCATCATTGTTAGAGTCAGGGTGTAGTATGCGACTAATGGTGATGAGGTGTGACATCTAGGGCTTTGGGTTATCACACAGAACATATAGTAAGGTTGTAAAAGGTGAAATCTCAAAATTTGTGGGAGCAAAAATTTGAGATGGTTCAGAAGGAATGACTATTTATGCTATCAATTTTTTCAATCTTTGTCTCAAATTATTAAGACTTGTTAATTGTTTCACCTCTACTCCCCTTATTGATGGATTCACCTCATTATACCTTTATGAAGATAGGAACTCCTAATTATCACCTAGAGTCTCATGAAATTCTCCGTTTTTTTATTCTAATAAAGCTTATAGTCATTGCCTCTTTAAACTTGATTTTTAGAAACCGTTCAAACTATTCTAGTTGGATGTCCATATCTGTCCTACCTCTAAGTTGTAGCTTTCCCCTTACATTTTTCCAACGGGTCAAAGAATCTATCATGCCAACTCTGTACCCATTTAAGCTTCCATTATAGATATCTAAAAGCATTCAGAAAAAAAAAAAATTACTGTTATCTGGAAGGACTACTGATTTACCTTTGTTTTCAATATGACAACCTTCAACTTGGCTAAAACTTAAAATTCATTACAAAAAAAAAAAAAAAATCTTTTTTATTGAATTAATTCATAAATGTAAGCTTAAATGCAAAGCCCATTCGTTGGACTGGGCATTTCCTTTCTCCTTTTTCATCCATCCCTACATTTCGGTGTCCAGAACATATACCACCTCTGTTCTCATATCCCTTCTCATCCCCAATTTGAAGCAAAATTTTATTTTCTAAGAGACCTTCAATTCACATGATGGAACACTGCCGAACTTCCCGTGGGTTTCAAATATAGTTTATTGGCAATATTCTTCTTCAGTTTTACATACCATTTCTCATCTTTTACATGTGTGAATGAAAAATGTGATAGCACGAGCCTGAAAGAAGCCCAATAGTGGCAAGAGATAAGACGTGAGAAAACCAAGGGTCAATTTTTTGACCGCCCGGCTCATGTTAGCTGGGTGACAGCCAACCCTCACAACATATGATAATCAGTGACCCGTTCAAAAGATATCCTGACCAAATTTTCACACTACCGATTCAATGAGATTCATCACTGGTCAAACGAACAATAACGACTGCCTGAACATATGACTAGTGGCCCGCGTTATTCAACTGACCACCAAATTGTAATAACTAAAATTTTAATAAAAGATAAAAAATAATAATTTTAATAAAAAAAGAAAAAGAAAAAGGCGCTGATAGTTAAGACGAGTCACACTCCCATGAGTGAGCAAGAAATAGAGCGAGAGATGAAAATCAGANTATATATATATATATATATATATTGCTTAATTAATTAATGCAAAGTTTTATTGAAGCAAAACTTGCCTGAAAAGAGCAGTTAGTGAAGTGGGCGAGCTAGGGAGAAAAGGTGATTGACCTGAGAATCTATAACTAAAATTTTAAGCCTTATGTCATTATTGAAATTAATGATATAATATGCTAATGCAATTCATGTTATTAAATTTTATTTAGATTAGAAAATGTGAAAGAGTCTGATTAAATTCTTGGGATTTGGAGGAGACAGGATCCTAAAGCTAAAAGAAGTTGGCATTTTAAGAATCCTTTTATATTTAAATATAAGTTTCTTTAGGATGAAATTCTTATAGTTATATGCACATTTAATTGGTTTAGGTGCTAAGAAGCGAAGTGAAGGGTTAAATACTCAGAGATCTCTTCAAATCAATATGAGTAATTATTCTCTTATATGTATTAAACTTAATGTTTATTAAATAAATAGTTTCTTTAATGCTTTAGATTATTATTTTATGATTTTATGCATGTTGTAGTTAAAAAATGAAGGAAATGAATGAGAAAAGAAAAAAATAATCTTTAATGTTTTTAAGAAAATATGATTTAAAAGAAATGAAATGAAAGGTAAATATTCAAGTCATAGATTACTTCCAGATGGTATTGACAAGGGATACAATGTACCCGTGCACGTTGAAGGAAATTGTAAAAATGTAGTTACAATTTGAGGGTATCTTCGGGTATAATTTAAGGGTGCATTCAAATACATTTTTTAGGGTGCATTCAGACACAAATTTAAGGTTTACTATTTTCAGCAGTATCTAAAATCTCAACTTTTTCGAACATAATTTGAATCATCAGTGATTATCTCAGTAGATCAGTATCATTTTCATACCTCAGTTCTTGTTGTCTTATTTTAAGTTCACAACTTTCTCTGAAATGGTTATCAATTAAATTATCAATAATCTACATTCTATATCATTAATCTTCTCCTTTCGCTAGATACTTCATTGACTTTAACATATTAAAAGTAACTTCATGATCATTAACTCTCATGGTTATATCTCTTTTTTTGCACATCAATCATAGCTCGTTCAGTAGCAAGGAAAGATCTCCCTAAAATTATTAGTATTTCTTTATCTTCCTTAATATCTAAAACAATGAAATCCACATGGAAGATAAATTTATCCACTTTAACCAACACATCTTCTATAGCCTACTTAGGATAAGTGATTGATCGATCAGCTAATTGAAGGTTACAGTAGTGGGAGAAATCTATCATAAGCTTAGCTTTTGAATATTGATAAGGGCATGATGTTAATGCTAGCTCCTAAATCACATAAGACTTTTCCACAAAATCTTTCTCCTATCGCACATGAAATAGTAAAGCTACCAAGATATTTAAGTTTTTTAGGAAACTTTTTTTTTTGAATTATTGCACTGCATCCTTCACTTAGTGCAACGGTCTCGTTATCTCCAAACTTTGTTTTCTTATTTAATATATCTTTCATAAACTTAAGATAGCTTGATATTTGCTCCAATGCTTCAACAAAAGGACAGTTGATTGTTAGCTTCTTAAATATTTCTAGAAACATAGAAAATTGTTGATCTTGTTTCTGCTATCTAAATCTCCAAGGAAATGGAGGTGATTGTCTTTCTGAATTAATCTTAGTTGGAAACACATGTTTTTTTATATTTTCAGGAACATTTTCATGTTTTTCAATTTTCTCAAGTTTCCTCTCAACTTCAATCTCTTTTATTTTCATTAATTTTGTTATGACTTTTAAAAAGATTAAAAATGGTAAACATAAATCGATAAATTTAATGTTTTAATGGAATTAGCTGCACTTTCTGTTGATCATTCTTGCATAACATAACATAACATAAAAAAATAATGCATATTAAATTTTAATTACACACAAAATCAAATTTGCTGTTGAAGTTAATATTTTCTTTCCGAAAAGAAAAATTTTAGGGGATATGTCTGTTAAGAGAGACATGATTTACAAGAGAACCACTACTACTAATAGACATTAGTTTATGACATTAGTTTATGATATGATTTTAGTTTCTTTTATTATTTACTTCTATATAATGACAATTTATATGTTGGTATGTGATGTTATTTCTGAATTTTTAAATGTTTATTGCATTTTGTGGATTAGTGACTTTTTTATATATATTTGAAGTTTCCAAAATTTTTTGAAAGTAAAGTGAAACGTTAATATTGTCCAACCGTAGTCCCCACCTTATCTAAGCACTGAGTCGGGTCGTGACACAACTACGATCACTAGGACTATACACATGACTGGACGTCTTTTCAGGCCCCCTGGGCCTTATTAATGTCTATTACTAAAAATACCTCTTATTGTCCCTATTTAAGTAGGGGTACACATTTAATTTCAGAGTTCACTTATCTATAATTAGGAGACTCATTTCATGAAAAAAGATTACGCAATTTTACTGTTCATTGATTGTTGTGCTATCTCTGTTCTTATCTAGATGTCTCCCGAATAGTTTCTGATTCAACGTCTTAACATTTTAAACTTTGCATATTACATTTATACCACCCAAATCTTTCACATCACATAAAAAATATCATTATGTTTTTTTTTTTTTTGAAAAATGAAATACACCTTTTCTATGCATAAGTAAACTTCCATATGTTGTTAGATATGTAAAAGTGGTATGCATGTAAATCATTTAAAAATAATAATAATAAAACTCCAGCATTCTTCGTAATGATTCCAACACTTCTAAATTTTCAATTATGCATTTATCATCTGGTTTCAGTTTGTTCAAATCAAGCAGACAGACCAATGTCTACCGCTGATCAAACTTTGGGATATCTCAAGCCTCATAATAGCACCATTCTATATGATTTCATTATATGATTAAGCGTGTGTTGGTTTCTACTGCGGCTGTAAAAAAACTTAGTTCATAAGCTTCTGTTAAAAATTTATTGCTCAAAAGCTGGTGTTTCAAAAACAATTGATCTATTTGAAAAATTAAATTTTGAAAGTTAAATATCTGAAATACTCATTTACTTGTATTATATAGAAAAAGTAAAACAAAATAATATTATATTTTTTTTTTTGTTATTAATATTAATTTTGAAAAAATAAATATTATTGATTAAAAAATTTTTACCGATATACATATATATATATATATATATATAGCCCCTGTACAAAAAATTGATCCTATTATTTGTTATTGTGTGTATTTATATATAATATTAAATTTTATGGTATGCGTTATGTCCAGCTAATAATATGTATATTTGATCTTATAATATATTTTAATATCTATATATTACACGTTATAAATTTTATGTCCATAAAGTCTTTGGTATTCTTTATAAATTTCATATCTACAAACATAAAAAGAACTATGTGGCATGCTTGTTATGTCTAGCTCAAATATATGAAAAAAACTTGCGTGCGATAGACGTACGCAGCGCTGCGTGCGATATTGGAGTATACCAAGAGTACAAGAGGGTTACATCCAAGATATAAGCCCTTGTAACCTCCCTATAACTTACGTGTAACCTCTTAATATATAATAACAGAAGCGCGAAACTTATTTTGGGATACAGATAGGTTGCAATAAATTATAGGAAGGTTACAAGGGGTTATACAGCGAATATAATCCCATTATACCCTCAGTGTAACCCCAATATCACACGCAGCGCTGCGTACGTCTATCGCACGCAAATTTTTTTCCCAAATATATAGATATACACGAATCTTATCCATACATTACACATACCATAAACTCCTTCCGGGACGGCCTTTTCCAAACTACGGGACGCATGGAGCCTCCAGCTTCCGCATATTCGCGAAAAAAGAGCATTGTGGTGGCCGTGCCGTTCCTTTTGAAGCAGCAAACAAATGCAGGAAATTTTATTTTAACCCAAAACGTGGTTTCAAAAGTCTAAACAAACACATCCTACATTGTGACCAGCCGCATCTTCTATACTATAAATTAAAAGAGCCATCACAAGCATCTTGATTTTGTATCACAATAAAATTTTAAAACAACATTACATCATTTTAATCCCAGAGTCTATAAAAATACTAAATTAATCCCCAATCTCCTGTAATATAGCTGAAACAATCACGAGAACAAATTATTTTAGTCCAATGAGCAGATCAGGGGCTTATATTAATATTTTTATAAACTAGTACTGAAATGGCATCAAACAGAGTTACAGAATTATTTTGACATTTTTCTTTATTACAGTACATTGTTATCTCTTTACACTCGACGAAAATGTAAAAAAAAAAAGGACTAATTCAAATGCTGCAAGTGAGTTCTCAACCTTCGGCGAGAACAAACTTATGTAAAGGTAATAACTGACGATATTTGAGATAAGAGAGCTGCCAACTTCGCAGCTACTGGCCGGACATAGGCCCATAAAATATATATCATTTTATCTACACTTAACACATACTTTGCCTCAGCTCGTATAATTAGTCCTACGTGTCATGCGGGTTATGACTCANATTATTTGTTATTGTGTGTATTTATATATAATATTAAATTTTATGGTATGCGTTATGTCCAGCTAATAATATATAAATTTGATCTTATAATATATTTTAATATCTATATATTACACGTTATAAATCTTATGTCCATAAAGTCTTTGGTATTCTTTATAAATTTCATATCTACAAACGTAAAAAGAACTATGTGGTATGCTTGTTATGTCTAGCTCAAATATATAGATATACGCGAATCTTATCCATACATTACACATACCATAAACCCCTTTTGGGACGTCCTTTTCCAAACTACGGGACGCATGGAGCCTCCAGCTTCCGCATATTCGCGAAAAGAGCATTGTGGTCGCCGTGCCGTTCCTTTTGAAGCAGCAAACAAATGCAGGAAATTTTATTTGAACCCAAAACGTGGTTTCAAAAGTCTAAACAAACACATCCTATATTGTGACCAGCCGCATCTTCTATATTATAATAATATTAAAAGAGCCATCACAAGCATCTTGATGTTGTATCACAATAAAATTTTAAAATAACATTACATCATTTTAATCCCAGAGTCTATAAAAATACTAAATGAATCCCCGATTTCAAATAATATAGCCGAAACAATCACGAAAACAAATTATTTTAGCCCAATGAGCAGATCAGGGGCTTATATTAATATTTTTATAAACTAGTATTGAAATGGCATCTAACAGAGTTACAGAATTATTTTGACATTTTTCTTTATTACAGTACATTGTTATCTCTTTACACTCGACGAAAATGTAAAAAAAAAAAAGACTAATCCAAATGCTGCAAGTGAGTTCTCAACCTTCGGCGAGAACAAACTTATGTAAAGGTAATAACTGACGATATTTGAGATAAGAGAGCTGCCAACTTCGCAGCTACTGGCCGGACATAGGCCCATAAAATATATATCATTTTATCTACAGTTAACATATACTTTGCCTCAGCTCGTATAATTAGTCCTACGCGTCATGCGGGTTATGACTCTATAGGGGAGTAACATGTCCACGCCTTCATCTGTTCATGTGGTGAACTAATTTCTGCAAACCTGTTTCTACGTAAGGCATCTTCCCAGTGCCATACAACCGGTATGGTTATTGTACAGCAGCCAGCGAAACGCATGCCAAAGTGACCGCTGTCAATATCAATAATGATCCAACATGCAATTCTGCTTTAATTCCATCTGCAATGGTCATAATGATGGTAAAATGACAATTAAGTAATTAAATAAATAATATTTATTAATAATATAAGTAATCATGCGATTAAAAATTTAATCTAAGAGTAATGCCCTTGGTACTCAATCTAAGGCACACTGTAAAAATTGTTGAGCCGTTTTTTTTTAAGNGATAAGAGAGCTGCCAACTTCGCAGCTACTGGCCGGACATAGGCCCATAAAATATATATCATTTTATCTACAGTTAACATATACTTTGCCTCAGCTCGTATAATTAGTCCTACGCGTCATGCGGGTTATGACTCTATAGGGGAGTAACATGTCCACGCCTTCATCTGTTCATGTGGTGAACTAATTTCTGCAAACCTGTTTCTACGTAAGGCATCTTCCCAGTGCCATACAACCGGTATGGTTATTGTACAGCAGCCAGCGAAACGCATGCCAAAGTGACCGCTGTCAATATCAATAATGATCCATCATGCAATTCTGCTTTAATTCCATCTGCAATGGTCATAATGATGGTAAAATGACATTAAGTACTTAAATTAATAATGTTTATTAATAATATAAGTAATCATGCGATTAAAAATTTAATCTAAGAATAATGCCCCTGGTCCCTCTACACAATCTAAGGCACACTGTAAAAAATTGTTGAGCCGTTTTTTTTTAAGAGAACAAAACCAAATCGGCTGTGCAAATCAAACAGACCTATATCAGTTCTTTTTTTCCTAATGTTTCTTGCATTTTTTCCCCTTTATTATTCATCCATCCATGCACGCATAGCTCGTGGTACAGGTTGGTTCTAGGTTTGGCTTTGTTGATTGTGTTTATGCCAGTTTAGGATTTGGGTTTGGGTTGGTTCAAGTTGGCCTAAGGTTTTGGGTTTAAGTCAAAGGTTGGCCAGGTTTTTGGGTTGGGGCAATTATTAATAATTTTTTTATTATTCATCCTTCCATCCTGGAATGGCTCATGGTTCAGGTAGGTTATATGAAGGCATGAACCAATTCATGTTTTGGGTTGGTTTAGGAGGATAAGTTAGGAGTTATTCATCTAAGATATGATTATATAGGCTTATAAAAGGTTTCAAAGTATATATTTTGGGAATATTTAGATGGACAAATAAAAAAGATGGCATTAGGAGCGAAAAAAGGAAAATTTTGATTCTCATCTTATCGCAAGAAATTTAAAAAAACATTNTTCCTTGTTTTATCTCTTGTAAACGCCTATTTATAGGTGAATTATCTATGTATTCATTGAGAAGAAAGTTATCTATAAATGAGTTTTGAGTTGCTTATTAAGTGCAATAATTTGTTCTCAACCATAATCATAAATGAAATTGCACAATTTGATTTATGGAAAACCTAAATCTGCTTGTCTGATTAAACGCATCAATCAGAAGTGAGTGTAGACTCTATTTCAGTTAAGTTTCCAAAAGACCTGAAAAGCTAAATGCATGATAAAAAGAATATCCAATATTTTCTAAGGAATTCAAAATAAAACTTTAATACAATTTGTTTTATCAAAAAATGACTAATAAGAAAATAAAACCAAAGCACATTTGTCGAAAATGCTGTAGTATACACATTGAAAGGCGTGAAATATAGTTCATTAGATTAATAATATGTCCTCAGGAATCAAATAAATAAAGCCAATNCAAATGCTGCAAGTGAGTTCTCAACCTTCGGCGAGAACAAACTTATGTAAAGGTAATAACTGACGATATTTGAGATAAGAGAGCTGCCAACTTCGCAGCTACTGGCCGGACATAGGCCCATAAAATATATATCATTTTATCTACACTTAACACATACTTTGCCTCAGCTCGTATAATTAGTCCTACGTGTCATGCGGGTTATGACTCAATAGGGGAGTAACATGTCCACGCCTTCATCTGTTCATGTGGTGAACTAATTTCTGCAAACCTGTTTCTACGTAATGCATCTTCCCAGTGCCATACAACCGGTATGGTTATTGTACAGCAGCCAGCGAAACGCATGCCAAAGTGACCGCTGTCAATATCAATAATGATCCAACATGCAATTCTGCTTTAATTCCATCTGCAATGGTCATAATGATGGTAAAATGACAATTAAGTAATTAAATAAATAATATTTATTAATAATATAAGTAATCATGCGATTAAAAATTTAATCTAAGAGTAATGCCCTTGGTACTCAATCTAAGGCACACTGTAAAAATTGTTGAGCCGTTTTTTTTTAAGGATAACAAAACCAAATCGGCTGTGCAAATCAAACAGACCTATATCACTTCTTTTTTTCCTAATGTTTCTTGCATTTTTTCCCCTTTATTATTCATCCATCCATGCACGCGTACTTTGGCTTTGTTGATTGTGTTTATGCCAGTTCAGGATTTGGGTTTGGGTAGGTTCAAGTTGGCCTAAGGTTTTGGGTTTAAGTCAAAGGTTGGCCAAGGGTTTTTGGGTTTGGGCCAATTATTAATGAATTTTTTATTATTCATCCTTCCATCCCGGAATGGCTCATGGTTCAGGTAGGTTATAGGAAGGCATGAACCAATTCATGTTTTGGGTTGGTTTAGGAGGATAAGTTAGGAGTTATTCATCTAAGGTATGATTATATAGGCTTATAAAAAGGTTTAAAAGTATATATTTTGGGAATATTTAGATGGACAAAAAAAAAAGATGGCATTAGGAGCGAAAAAAGGGAAATTTTGATTCTCATCTTATCGCAAGAAATTTAAAGAAAACATGAAAATATATCATTTTGAATTTTATAGAAGGTTCAACTGTATAAATCATTAAATGCAATAGCTTTTACTTCAATCATTAACCTCTTTACAAAACTTCTAATTTTCTTAGTCATATTAGGCCTTGGTAACAATCAATTTTTTTGTCATTATTTAGAACTACATTCCTATTTAATAACACACTTCGTAACTCCTAAATCCACCACCAAGTGTCCTTATACATGTATGAATTATTTCTGAACTATCATAAAACTATCCCACATCTTGATTTGGCTTAAATTAAAAATTAAATTCTCTCTTAGCAACATATGTTAAAAGTTTCAATTTTTAACATTTTCAATTCCGCCGCAGTATCCTAGAGTAGTTATTTCATTTGATTTTTTTTTTTTTTTGGGTACTATTAAGATGTATTCATAATTTCTATTTTATGTTACATGGTCAAATTCTCCTGGATGTACACCAATTTTTACAAGAACATGTCCTTTCATTTTAAGTGAAATATTTTATTTGATGACTCCATTTTAATAATTAACTAATTGTTCTTGCTATATATTAGAGGGAAAATTACATAGATAACACCAAATTCTTATGGATTTACTAATGTCACACCCAAAGTTTGATTTTTACACACACAGCACTTTACACATGGATGAAAATATAGATTTGACTATTAAAAGGTGATAATGAGAGCTACTTTTCATATGTTGTTTGTAATTATGAATGCTTTGGTGTGACATTGGTAAATATGAAAGTTTTGGATGCTATGTATGTAAAAACCCATTTATTAAAATATGTGTTTGTTATTTCAAGATCATAGGATAGATAAAAAACAAGTATCACTTCTTTCGTTATATTTTTTATCTCCTATTTCATAATCACTTTGAATCATTTCAAACTCATCCTACCGCAACCAAAATATATTTTAGTAATTTGATGAAATCTTTCAAAAAATAATTAAACTATCTTCTAATCCAACTTGCAGAGCATGAGCATTGACCACATTCACAATTTTCCCATGGATAATTATCTTAATAGCAACCAATCTATCATCAAATACAATAACCTTAACAATTTTATATTTCAACTTCTTTATTCATTGCTATATAAAACCAAGTCCGATTGTTAAACTTCTAAC
>JXCR01030443.1:169159-230668 GCA_002079205.1 Phalaenopsis hybrid cultivar | reverse complement strand
ATGAAAGGGTAGTTACCTCATTCGGTCTAAGATGCAATCCTAATTTAAGCTGCACTTTTAGTTCATTCATATTTTCCTGGATATGAACAATGGAGTTGCTTACTGTGAAGTTAAAAAGAGCATTCGTCCTCTCCCAAATAGAAGATGTTTGGGGAGGAATGACAGTGATCCCACCAGGAAACTTCAAAACCTCAAAAGAAAATGTTTCTCCAAAAATAGATGGACTCAAAGTAAGATTAATTTGCTGGAGAACCAACTCAATCAAAGATGATCTCAACAAGCTGAGCGCTGGTAAGCTTATGGAGGCATGTCTTGGTTCAGGAAGAACACCAAAGGCAACAGAAGTAGACTTTTTTGAAGTGGTGGGTTGCATAGAAATTATAGAGACCTGAGAAAATAACCGACTTAAGTTAGCATATGATCTAGAATAAAGTATTTCAAGCAGCCTGAAGCACTAGTGTAGTACCTTCGAATTAGGAACCCCTATTTCCTCNATCTAGAATAAAGTATTTCAAGCAGCCTGAAGTACTAGTGTAGTACCTTTGAATTAGGAACCCCTATTTCCTTGAGGATATCATATTCAAGTCTCTTAATGTGCATAGTGAGGAGTGACAATGGCTTTTGCAGAATGAAACTAGCCTGTATTTCAGCTGAACAGCAGCCAAAGACAACATACATATTACTAAATATCCATGCTATCAAATTTTATGATAAAATGCTCATCAAACACAATCAATTTACAAAAAATTAGATCTATGGCTTCGTCCATGTGTGCTAGATATCCAATAAACAGAGAAACACGTTTTGGTTTCTAATGGTATGCAATGACATAACTTTTGACCGTTCAAATGCTCTCCTGGTTTAGCGTGTTGCAAAGAAAATGACAATTCATGAAAATAATCTTATCCAGTGAAATTACCTTAATTAGGTTAATAAAAAGTTTGCATGTCTACATTGGAAGACAATCTTTTAACCATGTTCTCTCCAGGATCTCAGAAAGCATAGCAAATTCACCATGAATGTACCAGTTAATATCAGCTTTAAGCTGATCTTCCTATTCAACCTTCAAAAGAGGAAGTTTCAGGCAAATACAATTCACCAGCCTTTACAACCTTTCTGCCGGCCTAACTGACTTACCATCAACTATGAATAAATGAGGAATGTGCTGCCTTTATTGCGTGCATTAGAGGGTTTCAGAAATATGGCTAACTAAACTGGGGGGAGGGGAGAGTTTTCCTGGGATGCATGCTACTCTGAGACACTTAAGGGAAAGGTCCGCCTCACTTTGCTTGAGTGATAGCTAGCCAGAAGGGCCAGAAAAAACAAGTAGAAGCATGTGCCTTTTAGGATAATTTAAAATTTCTAAGTTAGATCCGAAAACTGTTGAACTTTGCAAGTATAAAATAGCGCAGACTTACTACAAAAATTTCAAGTATGATATACTTTGTTACATGTAGAGGGGGCAATCCACTGTTTCGCATGATACAGATTAGTCGCTTTTCCTTCATGCCCCTACCGTCTTTATTGCTTTTGATTTATAAACATTTACAGTCATGTTCTATCCATGTTTTCATGACATCATTCATTCAGTATGATTTGTGTTTTTCAAGTTAGTTACCTCCCTGATTGAATCTTTTTTCTGTGATGAAATTTCGGTCAGTGATATTTATTGTCCTTCAAATTTATGCACATGTCCCAATTCTGTCAAGTTTACCACATGTTTTGCTTTAATGCTTTTGCTCCATCACTAAATAAATCACTGCACCTAGAAATATCTTAATCAAATCATCCTTCTCCAATAGTAATTTGAGAACATTCCCTTGTGTAGGTAACTTGATATTAAAGGTTCGGTATTTTCAGTTAGCATTAATCAAACAACATTCTTCTCTTCCCTGCAAATCCTTAAAAAGTTTTTTATAGCATTTTCGATACTATAATTCTCTATCCATTCTATGATGAGGGACAAAAAAAGACTCAAAAAATTCTTATCCATCAGGAATTGTTGAGCCTTGCAGGGGAACAAAGTGATAATCATAAAAATGACCCCTAACAACAAATATAAGAACATTCTGAACTACAAGTTTTTGTATTTGATGATAGTAAACTTTGTTTGACCATCATTAGTTACATGAACAAACTTGAACAGATGCTAAAATAAAAACCATGCTAAAAAAAGTCAGCGTATTAAGCATTTAAAAATAAAAGATCAACTTGGTTGAAGATCATTGAGCACATTAATATCTCTCAAAGAACTAAGAATAAAACAGTAATCATGATAAAAAAAAAAGAAAAAGTTCCCCTCTCGAGTCTCTATAAATAAAAGTTCCGTAAAACACAAACAACATCAACCGTACGGGCTTCAAATACACATCCTACAATGTTTTTAGCTGTGCCAGTAACATAATATGTTTCAAATGCTGTGATATTAAGTGTGACAATAGGTGAAGCTACAAACCTTGCAAGTAGTTTTTAGCACATGTATTAGAAATGATGGATTAAAATGTCACCAAATAACCAGAATGATGAACCTGAGAAATTTCTACATGATGAAAAGTGAAAGTGAATAGCAAGTAATTGAAGAAAAATTCAACNCAAAGAACTAAGAATAAAACAGTACTCATGATAAAAAAAAAAAAAGAAAAAGTTTCCCTCTCGAGTCTCTATAAATAATAGTTCCGTAAAACACAAACAACATCAACCGTACGGGCTTCAAATCCACATCCTACAATGTTTTTAGCTGTGCCAGTAACACATAATATGTTTCAAATGCTGTGATATTAAGTGTGACAATAGGTGAAGCTACAAACCTTGCAAGTAGTTTTTAGCACATGTATTAGAAATGATAGATTAAAATGTCACTAAACAACCAGAATGATGAACCTGAGAAATTTCTACGTGATGAACAGTGAAAGTGAATAACAAGTAATTGAAGAAAAATTCAAAGACTGCCCAAACATGCAATACTATAAACATGTCATACAAAGTCAGCTACTGCATATGAGCTAAGATTTTGGAGTGAATAAAATTATTCAGAAAATAAGAACAGCAAGTGTGAATGATAAAAAAGCCCGCCACAGCATCTAGACCGTGCTTAACAAAAATAAACAAATCTAATTACAAGAGAAAATAATAATAATATCATAGAACAATATGCATAGATGCCAATAACTTACAGGGTCATAAACTTGGAGCAATATTTCCACGAACNGAAAATAAGAACAGCAAGTGTGAATGATAAAAAAGCCCGCCACAGCATCTAGACCGTGCTTAACAAAAATAAGTAAATCTAATTACAAGAGAAAATAATAATAATATCATAGAACAATATGTATAGATGCCAATAACTTACAGGGTCATAAACTTGGAGCAATATTTCCACGAAANTCACTGCACCTAGAAACATCTTAATCAAATCATCCTTCTCCAATAGTAATTTGAGAACATGCCCTTGTGTAGGTAACTTGATATTAAAGGTTCGGTATTTTCAGTTAGCATTAATCAAACAACATTCTTCTCTTCCCTGCAAATCCTTAAAAAGTTTTTTATAGCATTTTCGATACTATAATTCTCTATCCATTCTATGATGAGGGACAATAAAAGACTCAAAAAATTCTTATCCATCATGAATTGTTGAGCCTTGCAGGGGAACAAAGTGATAATCATAAAAATGACCACTAACAACAAATATAAGAACATTCTGAACTACAAGTTTTTGTATTTGATGATAGTAAACTTTGTTTGACGATCATTAGTTACATGAACAAACTTGAACAGATGCTAAAATAAAAACCATGCTAAAAAAATNTATGTATGTATGTATGTATATATATATATGTATGTATGTATATATATATATATATATATGTATGTATGTATAAGTGTCAAAATGGTCTCTCAACTATTTAATGGGGGTCATTTTAGTCTCTGATCTTTAAAAAATATTAAATTAATCCTCAATTATTTTAAAAATTGGGGTTTGGTATTGTTAAAAATAGAGGTAATTTTAAAATTATGTTTTTTAGGACGTCATGTGTCAAAATCTAAGAATAAAAGTGTTAGATAAGTATCAAATAATTATAATTATTTGAACATAACCAACAAGATAATACTTGTTTAATTATGATTAATTAAAAAGTATCAAATAATTAAGAATATTCATGATTATTATCTCCCTTCTTTAAAGAACATTAACGTAATTTTATTAATAATTTTTGAGTGACAATATACTACTGATGAAATTAAAGCATTTTATTTCATATTACTGCTAGCCAATTATTTAAAAATAGGCATAAATAATTTGTATGCCTGAATGAATATACAATGATTTGTCTTAGGTCATATTTAATGTCATAAAAATAGTTTAGTTGAGAGAGAAAAATAATAATTCAAAAAAAAGAACTAACAAAAGCAAAGAAAAAAACATCAGTAGTGAATAATCAAGAAAAATCCAAAAAAAATAGTTGAATCATTGAGCATTTCATAAGGCATACTGGAGAGCATCGATATAAGATTGGAATCGAAGGCGTACATCCCCTAACTACGCAAGGTGTCATGCAAGCTCCATCGTCCTTTTCAATCATTGTTGCCCTGAAATGCCTTGTCGACGCCCCTCAAATTGAAGGCTTCAACACCCGCTCGTGTTGGCTTCACTGCTTGATCATTCTCACCGCTCGACTCCCTTGAAATGTCCTGCTCGTTATGTTCACCTCGTCTAACAAGCCAAAACACCCCCCTTGATCATGTGAAAGCCCTATACCTTTTTGTCGGCGATATGTTTGTAAATCAGGTAACAAAATATTAAAACACTAAAGTACCCCACCGACCAGCAGAATTTTAACCCAAATTTCAGATTTTTTTAAAGATGAGACTACTTCAACCACTCTTAAAATAGTAGGGGACTAANCTGCTCGTTATGTTCACCTCGTCTAACAAGCCAAAACACCCCCCTTGATCATGTGAAAGCCCTATACCTTTTCGTCGGCGATATGTTTGTGAATCAGGTAACAAAATATTAAAACTCCAAAGTACCCCATCGACCGGCAGAATTTTAACCCAAATTTCAGATTTTTTTTAAGATGAGACTACTTCGACCACTCTTAAAATAGTAGGGGACTAATTTGACACTTTTTAAAAGTCAGGTACTTAAATGANCTTGTCGACGCCCCTCAAATTGAAGGCTTCAACACCCGCTCGTGTTGGCTTCACTGCTTGATCATTCTCACCACTCGACTCCCTTGAAATGTCCTGCTCGTTATGTTCACCTCGTCTAACAAACCAAAACACCCCCCTTGATCATGTGAAAGCCCTATACCTTTTTGTCGGCGATATGTTTGTAAATCAGGTAACAAAATATTAAAACACCAAAGTACCCCACCGACCGGCAGAATTTTAACCCAAATTTCAGATTTTTTTAAAGATGAGACTACTTCAACCACTCTTAAAATAGTAGGGGACTAATTTTTTGACACTTTTTAAAAGTAAGGTACTTAAATGACCACTTTAAATAGTGGGGGTCCATTTTGGCACTTCTCTCTCTCTCTCTATATATATATATATATATCAGCAAAATGATGAAATTTTTGCCAAATAAATTGATGGATTAGCTGACCAAATAGCATTATTTGACTTACAGGTAGAAGATGATGAGACTGGCAACGACTCAGGCAGCATTGATGCTGAATCCTTGATGCTTTCTCTGTCTTGCACTGGCAACGTGGAATCAAAAAATACTGTATGTGCACTCTGTGCGATCAGTCGTGGTGAGTTGTATCCCTTGTGCGGGGATTGGTTAGGTGCAGCTGAATTTGAAAAGTAAGCTGGTTTGGAGTCAATTATATGATCAGAAGCATGTGACAGTGTTTNGTGGTGAGTTGTATCCCTTGTGCGGGGATTGTTTAGGTGCAGCTGAATTTGAAGAGTAAGCTGGTTTGGAGTCAATTCTATGATCAGAAGCATGTGACAGTGTTCGAGACAAATATTCACAAAAGAGACAAGGTGGCTGAAAATCATCTTGATCTATAGTAGGGTNGTGGTGAGTTGTATCCCTTGTGCGGGGATTGTTTAGGTGCAGCTGAATTTGAAGAGTAAGCTGGTTTGGAGTAAATTCTATGCTCAGAAGCATGTGACAGTGCTCGAGACAAATATTCACAAAAGAGACAAGGTGGCTGAAAATCATCTTGATCTATAGTAGGGGAGCAAGGTGAAAGAGAACCAGTATTATAAGGGCATTCTTCAAATGGAGAAGAAGATNTTCTTCAAATGGAGAAGAGTACGATGTTGCAATAGAAGGAGAAGAAGATGGAGAGGGAGAGGGAGAGGGAGAGGGAGAGNTTCTTTAAAGAACATTAACGTAATTTTATTAATAATTTTTTATACTTATAACAATTTTTGAGTGACAATATACTACTGATGAAATTAAAGACGTTTTATTTCATATTACTGCTAGCCAATTATTTAAAAATATGCATAAATAATTTGTATGCCTGAATGAATATAAAATGATTTGTGTCTTAGGTCATATTTAATGTCATAAAAATAATTTAGTTGAGAGATAGAAAAATAATAATTCAAAAAAAAAGAACAACTAACAAAAACAAAGAAAAAAAAACATCATTA
The DNA here is from genome assembly GCA_002079205.1 of Phalaenopsis hybrid cultivar. Classification (NCBI taxonomy): domain Eukaryota; kingdom Viridiplantae; phylum Streptophyta; class Magnoliopsida; order Asparagales; family Orchidaceae; genus Phalaenopsis; species Phalaenopsis hybrid cultivar. The sequence continues at coordinate 224,053 of JXCR01030443.1, read as the reverse complement.
GTGAATTATCAAGAAAAATCCAAAAAAAAAGTCGAATCATTGAGCATTTCATAAGGCATACTGAAGAGCATCGATATAAGATTGGAATCGAAGGCGTAATCCCCTAACTACGCAAGTTGTCATGCAAGCTCCATCGTCCTTTTCAATCATTGTTGCCCTGAAATGCCTTGTCGACGCCCCTCAAATTGAAGGCTTCAACACCCGCTCGTGTTGGCTTCACTGCTTGATCATTCTCACCACTCGACTCCCTTGAAATGTCCTGCTCGTTATGTTCACCTCGTCTAACAAACCAAAACACCCCCCTTGATCATGTGAAAGCCCTATACCTTTTTGTCGGCGATATGTTTGTAAATCAGGTAACAAAATATTAAAACACCAAAGTACCCCACCGACCGGCAGAATTTTAACCCAAATTTCAGATTTTTTTAAAGATGAGACTACTTCAACCACTCTTAAAATAGTAGGGGACTAATTTTTTGACACTTTTTAAAAGTAAGGTACTTAAATGACCACTTTAAATAGTGGGGGTCCATTTTGGCACTTCTCTCTCTCTCTCTATATATATATATATATATCAGCAAAATGATGAAATTTTTGCCAAATAAATTGATGGATTAGCTGACCAAATAGCATTATTTGACTTACAGGTAGAAGATGATAAGACTGGCAACGACTCAGGCAGCATTGATGCTGAATCCTTGATGCTTTCTCTGTCTTGCACTGGCAACGTGGAATCAAAAAATATTGTATGTGCACTCTGTGCGATCAGTCGTGGTGAGTTGTATCCCTTGTGCGGGGATTGTTTAGGTGCAGCTGAATTTGAAGAGTAAGCTGGTTTGGAGTCAATTCTATGATCAGAAGCATGTGACAGTGTTCGAGACAAATATTCACAAAAGAGACAAGGTGGCTGAAAATCATCTTGATCTATAGTAGGGTAGCAAGGTGAAAGAGAACCAGTATTATAAGGGCATTCTTCAAATGGAGAAGAGTACGATGTTGCAATAGAAGGAGAAGAAGATGGAGAGGGAGAGGGAGAGGGAGAGGGAGAGGGAGGCGGGCTTGAGGTATCTAAGGATGAAATTGAATTGTTGAGGTAAGAAGTCAAAACTACAGATTTGACTTCACCAAAAACGGAATGATTAAGGCCAAGATTTTGTACATGTGAGCCCATAATAGCGTCAGCTAGTTGTTTCAATCTTTTAGGTAAAAGACTGCCACTCCCATAATCAGACAAAATGGAAGCTTGAAGTGTAACGGGAGGCGATATGGTTGAACCATGGACATTTGTCATCTGTACATATATATTCTGCATGCACAGTGGAAAAGAATTCGGAATTATAATTATTGAATATAAATATGCATGCAGAGTGATGAAAGGGTAGTTACCTCATTCGGTCTAAGATGCAATCCTAATTTAAGCTGCACTTTTAGTTCATTCATATTTTCCTGGATATGAACAATGGAGTTGCTTACTGTGAAGTTAAAAAGAGCATTCGTCCTCTCCCAAATAGAAGATGTTTGGGGAGGAATGACAGTGATCCCACCAGGAAACTTCAAAACCTCAAAAGAAAATGTTTCTCCAAAAATAGATGGACTCAAAGTAAGATTAATTTGCTGGAGAACCAACTCAATCAAAGATGATCTCAACAAGCTGAGCGCTGGTAAGCTTATGGAGGCATGTCTTGGTTCAGGAAGAACACCAAAGGCAACAGAAGTAGACTTTTTTGAAGTGGTGGGTTGCATAGAAATTATAGAGACCTGAGAAAATAACCGACTTAAGTTAGCATATGATCTAGAATAAAGTATTTCAAGCAGCCTGAAGCACTAGTGTAGTACCTTCGAATTAGGAACCCCTATTTCCTCGAGGATATCATATTCAAGTCTCTTAATGTGCATAGTGAGGAGTGACAATGGCTTTTGCAGAATGAAACTAGCCTGTATTTCAGCTGAACAGCAGCCAAAGACAACATACATATTACTAAATATCCATGCTATCAAATTTTATGATAAAATGCTCATCAAACACAATCAATTTACAAAAAATTAGATCTATGGCTTCGTCCATGTGTGCTAGATATCCAATAAACAGAGAAACACGTTTTGGTTTCTAATGGTATGCAATGACATAACTTTTGACCGTTCAAATGCTCTCCTGGTTTAGCGTGTTGCAAAGAAAATGACAATTCATGAAAATAATCTTATCCAGTGAAATTACCTTAATTAGGTTAATAAAAAGTTTGCATGTCTACATTGGAAGACAATCTTTTAACCATGTTCTCTCCAGGATCTCAGAAAGCATAGCAAATTCACCATGAATGTACCAGTTAATATCAGCTTTAAGCTGATCTTCCTATTCAACCTTCAAAAGAGGAAGTTTCAGGCAAATACAATTCACCAGCCTTTACAACCTTTCTGCCGGCCTAACTGACTTACCATCAACTATGAATAAATGAGGAATGTGCTGCCTTTATTGCGTGCATTAGAGGGTTTCAGAAATATGGCTAACTAAACTGGGGGGAGGGGAGAGTTTTCCTGGGATGCATGCTACTCTGAGACACTTAAGGGAAAGGTCCGCCTCACTTTGCTTGAGTGATAGCTAGCCAGAAGGGCCAGAAAAAACAAGTAGAAGCATGTGCCTTTTAGGATAATTTAAAATTTCTAAGTTAGATCCGAAAACTGTTGAACTTTGCAAGTATAAAATAGCGCAGACTTACTACAAAAATTTCAAGTATGATATACTTTGTTACATGTAGAGGGGGCAATCCACTGTTTCGCATGATACAGATTAGTCGCTTTTCCTTCATGCCCCTACCGTCTTTATTGCTTTTGATTTATAAACATTTACAGTCATGTTCTATCCATGTTTTCATGACATCATTCATTCAGTATGATTTGTGTTTTTCAAGTTAGTTACCTCCCTGATTGAATCTTTTTTCTGTGATGAAATTTTGGTCAGTGATATTTATTGCCCTTCAAATTTATGCACATGTCCCAATTCTGTCAAGTTTACCACATATTTTGCTTTAATGCTTTTGCTCCATCACTAAATAAATCACTGCACCTAGAAACATCTTAATCAAATCATCCTTCTCCAATAGTAATTTGAGAACATGCCCTTGTGTAGGTAACTTGATATTAAAGGTTCGGTATTTTCAGTTAGCATTAATCAAACAACATTCTTCTCTTCCCTGCAAATCCTTAAAAAGTTTTTTATAGCATTTTCGATACTATAATTCTCTATCCATTCTATGATGAGGGACAATAAAAGACTCAAAAAATTCTTATCCATCATGAATTGTTGAGCCTTGCAGGGGAACAAAGTGATAATCATAAAAATGACCACTAACAACAAATATAAGAACATTCTGAACTACAAGTTTTTGTATTTGATGATAGTAAACTTTGTTTGACGATCATTAGTTACATGAACAAACTTGAACAGATGCTAAAATAAAAACCATGCTAAAAAAATTCAGCGTATTAAGCATTTAAAAATAAAAGATCAACTTGGTTGAAGATCATTGAGCACATTAATATCTCTCAAAGAACTAAGAATAAAACAGTACTCATGATAAAAAAAAAAAAAGAAAAAGTTTCCCTCTCGAGTCTCTATAAATAATAGTTCCGTAAAACACAAACAACATCAACCGTACGGGCTTCAAATCCACATCCTACAATGTTTTTAGCTGTGCCAGTAACACATAATATGTTTCAAATGCTGTGATATTAAGTGTGACAATAGGTGAAGCTACAAACCTTGCAAGTAGTTTTTAGCACATGTATTAGAAATGATAGATTAAAATGTCACTAAACAACCAGAATGATGAACCTGAGAAATTTCTACGTGATGAACAGTGAAAGTGAATAACAAGTAATTGAAGAAAAATTCAAAGACTGCCCAAACATGCAATACTATAAACATGTCATACAAAGTCAGCTACTGCATATGAGCTAAGATTTTGGAGTGAATAAAACTATTCAGAAAATAAGAACAGCAAGTGTGAATGATAAAAAAGCCCGCCACAGCATCTAGACCGTGCTTAACAAAAATAAACAAATCTAATTACAAGAGAAAATAATAATAATATCATAGAACAATATGCATAGATGCCAATAACTTACAGGGTCATAAACTTGGAGCAATATTTCCACGAACCAAATTTAGTGCAGCCAATAGGATGTTCAAAGATGCAGTTTCAAAAACAAAGCAGAAGCGGTACGCATCTCAGCAATAAATTCAAGAATCAAGATGAGACACGCGGATGAAAATAGAGAAAAAAATGATCCCCTTAAATTAAAACACGTTACCGAGTAGTAACCAAATCATCATAGTAGCAATCATAACCATGAAAGTGTTCCAAACTGCCAAAAGTAGCAAGGAACAATTTAACTAATAGCAACCGGCGCAGCAGCAGCATGAGATAACTAATACAGCCAAATCACCAAGAAACCGCCACAACGAACATTAGCATCTCAGCTACTCTCAAACGCTAACTACATCAAACACTCCAGCTGNCCAAGAAACCGCCACAACGAACATTAGCATCTCAGCTACTCTCAAACGCTAACTACATCAAACACTCCAGCTCCACTCCGCAAGCAAAAACAATTTCTAATAAAAAAACCAATTTCAACATTGATAAAACTAGTTAAGGAGACACACCAGAAGCCGCCTCAGCGTCATCAGGAACGAACCCGGAGCGGAAGCGTACCATCGGAACGATCCAGAAGATGGTGGATATAACGACACCNAAAAAACCAATTTCAACATTGATAAAATTAGTTAAGGAGACACACCAGAAGCCGCCTCAGCGTCATGAGGAACGAACCCGGAGCGGAAGCGTACCATCGGAACGATCCAGAAGATGGTGGATATAAGGACACCGATGGTGAGGAGAAGCACTATACCGCATCTAACGCTGGAAAACCTTCTAATTCCCGCCACAAAGAAACCAGGAGCGTCGGCGACGGCAGTTGTCTCCGCCGCCGAGATCCCGATATCAAGCACCTCGGGCTTTCCCATCAAGGAAGCATTGGCCAATCCGCTTGACTCGATCAAATCGAGCAGCGCCGACACGAATCCCTAAACTATTCGGGAACGAGATCGCCAGTCGATAGCTAAACGGGAGAATGGAGCGGCGCCGATGACCATCGGACACTTTCGCGCCTTCGTCGCTTGCTTGTTCTTAAATAAATAATATTTATTTCGTACTGTTTAGGGCGTTCTATTGATATGATAATGGATATCCCATATTTTTATTTTTTATTTTGTAAAATGGTTAATTATTAACCGTGAATTACACTCCAAGAAATTAGAGAGTGGATGGTGATGAACATTAAATCTTGTGTTGATCAGTCTCATCATTCTTTGCTAATTTAGCTACCATTTGATTATGAAATGATCTTCATGCTTATAAAGATTAATGAACTATTATTTTATTTATAGAGAAGAGAGTACGATATAGTAATGTTTATATGTTTTCTCTTGTTTTAATTAAAGATATACAAAATATTGTAAGTAGTTTTGCATCTATGAGTCAATCGTTCCGCTACTCTCCTGCTCGATCGGTCGAGCTTAATTGGATTCAAGTCGGCATGATCAGTTCGTTCAACTAAGTTTGGTTGACATTATTGATCAGCTTGTCTAGTTTGACAGTCAACCCTCAATCTCTGATGAGGAACAATTTTGGCAAATAATGTGTGAGTGAAACATTGTAAGCCGATAGATAAATCACTCCTCAACGAGGAGAGTTTGAGGGATGGCTTGTTAATTTTTTATCTCTAATGAGGAGCCTCAAGGGGGTCCATGAGATGGTTGATAATATTGTGAAAGTGTATCTTTCCTCTGATATCATCTGCTAGAACTAGAAGGGTAGGTTGTCATATTGGATCGTCTTTCTTGTAGTAGTTAGCTCGTATATTTGTTTGTCTCACTAAATCATAATGGTTCAGGCTCAGTGGTGGTTTTCTTGTCCTTTTCATGACTCGGTTATTTTTGGCTTTAGTTCGAATGGCCTTATCCTATCAACTTTTGGCTTTGGCTCAAACTGTTGCATCAGTCAAATAAGTGGGCTCCGAGTCTTCTATCGATGGGCCATCAATCGTCATATTCTCCTCTTCCAAATCATTCGACTCCGCATAATTAGTGCCGACAGATGTCTCTTACTTAAGAATTTAGTTATGATTTATAAATTCTATATCTGGTGGGAAAAGTCACTCCAAACTTCCCCGTCCATTTCGCAAGGAAAAAAGNCGTGCATTAGAGGGTTTCAGAAATATGGCTAACTAAACTGGGGGGAGGGGAGAGTTTTCCTGGGATGCATGCGACTCTGAGATACTCAAGGGAAAGGTTCGCCTCACATTGCTTGAGTGATAGCTAGCCAGAAGGGCCAGAAAAAACGAGTAGAAGCATGTGCCTTTTAGGATAATTTAAAATTTCTAAGTTAGATCTGAAAACTGTTGTGCTTTGCAAGTATAAAATAGCGCAGACTTACTACAAAAATTTCAAGTATGATATACTTTGTTACATGTAGAGGGGGCAAACCACTGTTTCGCATGATACAGATTAGTCGCTTTCCTTCATGCCCCTACCGTCTTTATTACTTTTGGTTTATAAACATTTTCAGTCATGTTCTATCCATGTTTTCATGACATCATTCATTCAGTATGATTTGTGTTTTTCAAGTTAGTTACCTCCCTGATTGAATCTTTTTTCTGTGATGAAATTTTGGTCAGTGATATTTATTGCCCTTCAAATTTATGCACATGTCCCAATTCTGTCAAGTTTACCACATATTTTGCTTTAATGCTTTTGCTCCATCACTAAATAAATCACTGCACCTAGAAACATCTTAATCAAATCATCCTTCTCCAATAGTAATTTGAGAACATGCCCTTGTGTAGTTAACTTGATATTAAAGGTTCGGTATTTTCGGTTAGCATTAATCAAACAACATTCTCCTCTTCCCTGCAAATCCTTAAAAAGTTTTTTATAGCATTTTCAATCCTATAATTCTCTATCCATTCTATGATGAGGGACAATAAAAGACTCAAAAAATTCTTATCCATCAGCAATTGTTGGGCCTTGCAGGGGAACAAAGTGATAATCATAAAAATGAACACTAACAACAAATATAAGAACATTCTGAACTACAAGTTTTTGTATTTGATGATAGTAAACTTTGTTTGACGATCATTAGTTACATGAACAAACTTGAATAGATGCTAAAATAAAGACCATGCTAAAAAAAGTCAGCGTATTAAGCATTTAAAAATAAAAAATCAACTTGGTTGAAGATCATTGAGCACATTAATATCTCTCAAAGAACTAAGAATAAAACAGTAATCATGATTAAAAAAGAAAAAGAAAAGTTCCCCTCTCGAGTCTCTATAAATAAAAGTTCCGTGAAACACAAACAACATCAACCATACGGGCTTCAAATCCACATCCTACAATGGTTTTAGCTGTGCCAGTAAAACATAATATGTTTCAAATGCTGTGACATTGAGTGTGACAATAGGTGAAAGCTACAAACCTTGCAAGTAGTTTTTAGCACATGTATTAGAAATGATAGATTAAAATGTCACCAAATAACCAGAATGATGAACCTGAGAAATTTCTACATTATGAACAGTGAAAGTGAATAGCAAGTGATTGAAGAAAAAATCAAAGACTGCCCAAACATGCAATACGATAAACATGTCATACAAAGTCAGCTACTGCATATGAGCTAAGATTTTGGAGTGAATAAAACAATTCAGAAAATAAGAACAGCAAGTGTGAATGATAAATAAAGCCCGCCACAGCATCTAGACCGTGCTTAACAAAAATAAATAAATCTAATTACAAGATAAATAATAAAAATATCATAGAACAATATGCATGGATGCCAATAATTTACAGTGTCATAAACTTGGAGCAATATTTCCACGAACCAAATTTAGAGCAGCCAATANTATATATATATATATATATTATGTATGTATATATTATGTATGTATGTAGAAGTGTCAAAATGGTCTCTCAACTATTTAATAGGGTGTTGTTAAAAATAGAGGTAATTTTATAATTAGGTTTTTTAGGACGTCATGAGTCAAAATGTAAGAATAAAGGTGTTAGATAAGTATCAAATAATTATAGTTATTTAAACATAACCAACAAGATAATACTTGTTTAATTATGATTAATTAAAAAGTATCAAATAATTAAGAATATTCATGATTATTATCTCCCTTCTTTAAAGAACATTAACGTAATTTTATTAATAATTTTTTATACTTATAACAATTTTTGAGTGACAATATAATACTGATGAAATTAAAGACGTTTTATTTCATATTACTGCTAGCCAATTATTTAAAAATATGCATAAATAATTTGTATGCCTGAATGAATATANGAGACACGCGGATGAAAATAGAGAAAAAAATGATCCCCTTAAATTAAAACACGTTACCGAGTAGTAACCAAAACATCATAGTAGCAATCATAACCATGAAAGTGTTCCAAACTGCCAAAAGTAGCAAGGAACAATTTAACTAATAGCAACCGGCGCAGCAGCAGCATGAGATAACTAATACAGCCAAATCACCAAGAAAGCGCCACAACGAACATTAGCATCTCAGCTACTCTCAAACGCTAACTACATCAAACACGCCAGCTCCACTCCGCAAGCAAAAACAATTCCTAATAAAAAACCAATTTCAACATTGATAAAATTAGTTAAGGAGACACACCAGAAGCCGCCTCAGCGTCATCAGGAACGAACCCGGAGCGGAAGCGTATCATCGGAACGATCCAGAAGATGGTGGATATAAGGACGCCGATGGTGACGAGAAGCACTATACCGCATCTAAAGCTGGAAAACCTTCTAATTCTCGCTACAAAGGAACTAGGAGCGTTGTCGACGGCAGTTGTGTCCGCCGCCGAGATCCCGATATCAAGCACCTCGGGCTTTCCCATCAAGGAAGCATTGGCCACTCCGCTTGACTCGATCAAATCGAGTAGCGCCGACACGAATCCCTAAACTATTCGGGAGCGAGATCGCCAGTCTATAGCAGAACGGGAGAATGGAGCGGCGCCGATGACCATTGGACACTTTCGCGCCTTCCTCGCTTGCTTGTTCTTAAATAAATAATATTTATTTCGTACTGTTTAGGGCATTCTATTGATGATAATGGATAGCCCATATTTTTATTTCTTATTTTGTAAAATGATTAATTATTAGCGGTGAATTACACTCCAAGAAATTAGAGAGTGGATGGTGATGAACACTTAATCTTGTGTTGATTAGTCTCATCAATCATCGTAGATTTAGCTACTATTCGTTTATGAAATGATCTTCATATTTATAAAGATTAATGAACTATTATTTTATTTATAGAGAAGAGAGTACAATATAGTAATGTTTATATTTTTTCTCTTGTTTTAATTAAAGATGTACAAAATGCATCTACGAGTCAATCGCTAGGCTACTCTCCTGCTCGATCGGTTGAGCTTGATTGGTTTCAAGTTGGCATGATCAGTTCGTTCAACTAGGTTTGGTTGACATTGTTGATCGGCTTGTCTAGTTTGATCGTCAACCCTCAATCCCTGATGAGGAACAGTTGTTGGCAAATAATGCTGTGAGTGAATCATTGTAACCTGATAGATAAATCACTCCTCAACGAGAGGAGACTTTGAGGGATGGCTATAGACTTTTTGTTGCATTGTTAATTTTTTATCTCTAATGAGGAGTCCCGAGGGTGTCCGTGAGATGACTATTAATATTGTGAAAATGCATCTTTCCTCTGATATGATTTGCTAGAATCGTAGCTTGTTATATTGGATCGGCTTTCTTGTAGTAGTTAGCTCATATATTTGCTTGTCTCACTAAATCATAATGTTTCAGGCTCAGTGGTGGTCTTCTTGTCCTCTTCATGGCTCAGTTGTTTTTGGCTTTAGCTCGAATGGTTTTATCCTATCAACTTTTGGCTTTTGCTCAAATTGTTGCATCAGTCAGATAAGTGAGCTCTGAGTCTTCTATCGATGGGCCATCATTCCTCATATTCCCCCACTTCCCAATCATTAGAATCCTCATAATTAGTGCCGACACATGTCTCTTACTTAAGAATTTAGTTATGATTTATAAATTCTACGTCTGGTGGGAAAAGTCACTCTAAACTTCCCCCTCCATTTCGTAAGGAAAAATTTGTTTTTAGTATAATTAAAATTCAGCCAGCTCACCTAATTTTAGTTAGAGTGGGCAAGCTTTCACAATTTATTAATTGAACCAAGCTTTCATTTGTTTGTGGATCCTTCTCAAATAGCTCATACGCGGCTCGTAAAGTTTAGCAAATGTGTTGAATATGAATAATTTGTTTTTAGCCTAGTTTGTAAATAGGCAGAGCACAAATGATTTTTTATTTGCGCGTATTATTTTAGCTCAATTTTATTAAATAAATTAATAAATAATATTTATTATAATTAAAAAATATAAATTTTCTTATTTTTAAAATTATTTGAGCCGATTATGAGCTAGAAATGAATAAATTAATTTGAATCGAGATAAATACAAATATGTTATTCTAAGCCAATTTGAACTTCAACTATTTTTAAATAAACAAAAATATATAGAACGAGATGAACACGAACAAGTATTGGGCTCGCTCAAGCTCGACTTATTTATACCCAAATTTCTAAGGATAAAAGCAAATACGAACAAGTCGATTTTATTCATTAATCATACTTAATCATAATAATTAGAATTATTACTGTGAAAAAAATTCAATTTTGTAAAAAAATTCAGAAAATATCTCTTAGAAATTATTTTGGAAATGTTTAATTCGGGTATGTTTAGGACAGCGATGCGGTGGTAGTCCACCATTGCACCAAGCTTGTAACGTTTGACCAAACTGCATTTTACCTCTTTTTCAAAAAAACTATAGTGAGAAGCTGTGTTTGACAATCTAATCATGTAAATTACGATGACTGTAAAAAGACTATTATCTCAATTTTTGAAAATAAAATAAAACTATAATAATCTAAAACAATCATTTTTCTTGCAATTGTCTCAAACATACCTTTAATTTCGTGTTGCGAGAAAAGAAGTTCTATAACATTGAACATATACATTACAAATGCATTGAAAGATGATGTCATACACAATTAAACCAATCATGGATGCGTTATAGGTCGCAAGCAAATTCATCCACCGCAACAATGCACCATCGTTCTAGTTCATCTTCTAAGAACATAGATTATTATAAATAAAGTAGTGGGGACTAAAAAACGGAGACACCACTCACATTTGATATCAAACATCTTTATCCAGACGCGCTCGTTATATCATAATGAGTACGTGTCGTCAAACCAAAATGCCTTAAAATTTAAGGGTTTTTACCTAAATACAACAAAAACTTTTATATTTATTTATCTGACACCTGAACTTTAATATTTACAAATATTATATAAAAAGTAGCACTCATTATCACATTTTAGTAGCGAGATCTATCTTTTTCTTCTGTAGGTAAAGTGATAAGAATGGAAGTTTAGATGTGAGGTAAATCCATGAGAATTGGGTGCTATGTATTTAATTTTTCCTAAAATTTGTGCCTATATTTTGCTTATTGAGATACATTTTTGATGTCCTCAAAGAGTATACAGAGGTAATTTTTATTAGGGCCATTTTCATACATACCGCACAATTCTTATGTATTTACATCTCTAAGACTCAAACATTTATTTTTACATGCATACGATTCAAATGTGTAATATCACATTAAGAATATCACCATCATTATTTTTTTTAAAAGTGAAATACTTCTTTTCATGTATAGATTTATGGTACCAAGGTGTCGTGTGTAAAAATAAAATTTTGGGTGTTCGATGTATAAATACGTAAGAATTGTGTGTGTGTTACTTTCTTAAATAAAGGAAATCTTGAACACTTACGTTGAGATCGAAATCACTAAATATTTCACTAAAATAACAATCATATCCTATAAAATTGAGATGTGAGGAAACAAAAATAGTAACAAAAGATTTATCCTTTTAAAGAGAAGAGAAACAAGAGAAAGAGAAGTGATGATAATTAAAAAGGGCAAAAAATATTTGCTAAAGGAGAGATCAATCCTTTGCGTTCACGTTCGAGGATGCATATATGAGGTCTTAAGTAGGACCCAAAGTACAAACGATCTAAACATCGTTGATAAATGTTGAATAGGTACTATCTAAGGCGTAAGAAAGTCGGGTCAAACACGAGTCATTTTAAACTTGAACTTGGCTTGCCTGACATTCGACTGGCTCAAATTCAAGCTTAACCTTACCTTGTCAGAATAATAAATGTCTCAAGCTTGATGTGATTTCATGTGGAAGTCTATTATTATTTTAGTTANTCGCGCCTTCCTCGCTTGCTTGTTCTTAAATAAATAATATTTATTTCGTACTGTTTAGGGCATTCTATTGATATGATAATGGATACCCCATTTTTTTATTTTTTATTTTGTAAAATGGTTAATTATTAACCGTGAATTACACTCCAAGAAATTAGAGAGTGGATGGTGATGAACATTAAACCTTGTGTTGATTAGTCTCATCATTCTTTGCTAATTTAGCTACCATTCGATTATGAAATGATCTTCATACTTATAAAGATTAATGAAATATTATTTTATTTATAGAGAAGAGAGTATAATATAGTAATGCTTATATTTTTTCTCTTGTTTTAATTAAATATGTACAAAATATTATAAGTAGTTTTGCATCTATGAGTCAATCGCTCGGCTACTCTCCTGCTCGATCGGTTGAGCTTGATTGGATTCAAGTCGGCATGATCATTTCTTTCAACTAGGTTTGGTTGACATTGTTGATTGGCTTGTCTAGTTTGACAGTCAACCCTCGATCCCTGACGAGGAACAATTTTGTAAAATAATGTGTGGGTGAATCATTATAACCCGATAGATAAATCACTCCTCAACGAGGAGAGTTTGAGGGATGGCTATAGACTTTTTGTTGCATTGTTAATTTTTTATCTCTAATGAGGAGCCCCAGGGGTGTCCGTGAGATGATTGATAATATTGTGAAAATGTATCTTTCCTCTGATATGATCTGCTAGAACTAGAAGGATGGGTTGTTATATTGGATCAGCTTTCTTGTAGTAGTTAGCTCATATATTCGTTTGTCTCACTAAATCATAATGGTTCAGGCTCAGTGGTGGTCTTCTTGTCCTCTTCATGGCTCAGTTGTTTTTGACTTTAACTCGAATGGCCTTATCCTATCAACTTTTGGCTTTGGCTCAAACTGTTGCATCAGTCAGATAAGTGTGGTCCGAGTCTTCTATCGATGGGCCATCATTCGTCATATTCTCCTCTTCCGAATCATTCGACTCCTCATAATTAGTGCCGACAGATGTCTCTTACTTAAGAATTTAGTTATGATTTATAAATTCTATGTCTGGTTGGAAAAGTCACTCCAAACTTCCCCGTCCATTTCGCAAGGAAAAAATTGTTTTTAGTATAATTAAAATTCAGCCAGCTCACCTAATTTTAGTTAGAGTGGGCAATCTTTCACAATTTATTAATTGAACCAAGCTTTCATTTATTTGTGGATCCTTCTCAAATAGCTCATACGCGGCTCGTAAAGTTTAGTAAATGTGTTGAATGTGAATAATTTGTTTTTAGCTCAGTTTGTAAATAGGCAGAACACAAATGATTTTTTTATTTGCGCGTATTATTTTAGCTCAATTTTATTAAATAATTAAATAAATAATATTTATTATAATTAAAAAATATAAATTTTCTTATTTTTAAAATTATTTAAGCAAGTTATGAGCTAGAAATGAATAAATTAATTTGAATCGAGATAAACACAAATATGTTATTCTAAGCCAATTTGAACTTCAACTATTTTTAAATAAACAAAAATATATGGACCAAACTGAACACGAACAATCATTGGGCAAGCTCAAGCTCGACTTATTCATACCCAAATTTCTAAGGATAAAAGCAAATATGAACAAGTTGATTTTATTCATTAATCATACTCAATCGTCTGTGAAAAAAAATTCAATTTTGTAAGAAAATTCAGAAAATATCTCCTAGAAATTATTTTGGAAATGTTTACTACGAGTATATTTAGGACAGCGATGCGGTGGTAGCGCACCATCGCAACAAACTTGAAGCGTTTGACAAAACTGTATTTTCTCCTTTTTTTTTCAAAAAATTGTAATGAGAAGATGTGTTTTTCAAAAAACTGTAATTCAGAATTTTGAAAATAAAATAAAATTATAATAATCACCACAGTTTTTAAAACAATCATTTTTCTTGCAACTGTCTCAAACAGATCTTTAGTTTCGTGTTGCGAGAAACGAACTTCTATAACATCGAACATATACATTACAAATGCATTGAAAGATGATGTCATACACAATTAAACCAATCATGGATGCGTTATAGGTCGCAAATTCATCCACCGCAACAATGCGCTATCGTTTTAGTTCATCTTCTAAGAACATAGATTATTATAAATAAAGCAGTGGGGACTAAAAAAAGGAGACAACACTCACATTTGATATCAAACCTTCTGCATCCATGCATTTGGACGCATCTGCAATCACTTAATTTCTTTTTATCATGTCTATTGCGTTCAGTTAGGTACATTCTTTATAATTTTATCTTTTTCAATTTTTTTATATTTAGCCAGACGCACTCGTTATATCATAGTGAGTACGTGTGTCGTCAAACCAAAATGCCTTAAATTTTAGGGATTTTTACCTAAATACAACAAAAACTTTTATATGTACTTATCTGACACCTGAACTTTAATATTTACAAATATTATATAAAAAGCAGCACTCATTATCACATTTTAGTAGCGAGATCCATCTTTTTCTTCTGTAGGTAAAGTGATGAGAATGTAAGTTTAGATGTGAGGTAAATCTATGAAAATTGGGTGCTATGTATTTAATTTTTCCTAAAATTTGTGCCTATATTTTGCTTATTGAGATACCTTTTTGATGTCCTCAAAAAGTATAGAGAGGTAATTTTTATTAGGGCCATTTTCATGCATACCGCACAATTCTTATGTATTTACATCTCTAAGACTCAAACATTTATTTTTACATGCATACCATTCAAATGTGTGATATCACATTAAGAATATCACCATCATTATTTTTTTAAAAAATGAAATACTTATTTTCATGTATGGATTTATGGTACCAAGGTGTCATGTGTAAAAATAAAATTTTGGGTGTTCGATATATAAATACGTAAGAATTGTGTGGTGCGTGTGTCTATATATATAAATAAAGGAAATCTGCAACACTTACGTTGATCAAAATCACTAAATATTTCACTAAAATAAGAACCATATTCTATAAAATTGAGATGTAAGGAAACAAAAATAGTAACAAAAGATTTATCCTCTTAAAGAAAAGAGAAATAAGAGAAAGAGAAGTGATGATAATTAAAAAGGGCAAAAAATATTTGCTAAAGGAGAGATCAGTCCTTTGCGTTCACGTTCAAGGATGCATATATGAGGTCTTGAGTAGGACCCAAAGTACAATCGATCTAAACATCTTTGGTAAATGTTGAATAGGTACTATCTAGGGCGTAAAAAAGTCGGGTCAAACACAAGTTATTTTAAACTTGAACTTGGCTTACTTGACATTTGACTGGCTCAAATTCGAGCTCAACCTTACCTTGTCAGAATAATAAATGTCTCAAGCTTGATGTGATTTCATGTGAAAGTCTATTGTTATTTTAATTGAGTTTTTTTTTGTTGTTTCTGGAATTAGATATCTTGACTCTCTTCTTACTTTGATGTGATTTCACATTGAGGTCTATTATTATTTAATGTAGTTTTGATGCTGATTCTACTGGATTTTCCTTTGGCAGGGCTGCTCTTGAAAGCTAAGGGGTGTGTGTGTGTGTATGTGTGTTGTGTGTGTAACCCTAAGGGGTATGTATTGTTTTTCGTGAAATCGAAAGAGCCGCCGCAGTATTCGATTCAGATGTTGTAGGCATATTGTCAAATCTTGTCAAATCTCTGTGTTTGATCTTTATTTTTTCTGGTTATTGTTTTTGGTTTCTTTGTCATAATTTCTCAACATTTTTCCTGGCAGGATGATTTTACATTTGATATTTATTTCTTCTTTTGTAGATATTTCAATGGATTTTTTTGTTAGCCTTTTACTTTTTGTAATTAATAAATTTAGTTGTGCCTCTTTTTCCAAAAATAGATAAACAATATACATTTCCCAAATGAATTAATTATATAATAAATATTCCTATGATAAATAACTCAAGAAAAAATATCAAACAAATGTAATTTTGAATAAACATAAATAATATTTTCCCATGAGAAAATTGAAATGCCAGATTATCAATAGAAGTTTATTACCACACTTTTTGCTTGATTTTGGTAAGAATTTTATGCCATTAATGAAAAATTATTAGGTGCGAAATAAGTTTTATGTGGATTTCATTGTATTTAGTTATATACAATTAAAATACAACAAAATCAGTATCTAGTTACTCCACATTTGATAATTGATCACTATTAAGAGAAAATATTTTGTTCGGACACCGCAAGTCCGAATGACTAATCACCAACGGTCATGTCATCATACACGTCATAACGGACGATGTGACCACATGTAATTAGCCGCGAACTCTCAGATGGAATATTCTTTACTGTGACAACACCAGTCCTACCAAAAAAGTTTGTGATCACAACTCTATAAAAAACTATTGCTCTAATTTCTCATATTCTTTCCCGAAGCCGAGTCCATTGCTGTATCTTTCAGAAAAATATTGCATCAGGCCTCTTAACGTAGAGCTACGTTCGGAGTCCAATGAAATCACGCCACGTGGCGGTGACAAAAAATAAAATAAAATCTGACCGATAACACAAGAGAATATTACTCCCGTGTTATTCAGGTGTTATTGTGTGTTATTCAAGTATTATTGATGTGTTATTTTGCTATTATAACACCGGGATTTTCATAACACAATAATAACTGAATAACAAATAATATGTTATTTTGACCCTCAATTATTGAACTAAGGTAAAATGACACTTTTGTAATCCTACCCGAAACCATGAAGGAATGGAAGATTTACATACATACCACTCAATTCTTATATATTTATATATTTATATGTCTCAATTCATTATTCCAACAAACCACCCTCAGACCGACAACTTGCCATCCGACTAATAGCTCCAAATGCCTCTGTCTGGCCCTTTCAAATCAGAGAAGATTTACAT
The DNA here is from genome assembly GCA_002079205.1 of Phalaenopsis hybrid cultivar. NCBI lineage: Eukaryota > Viridiplantae > Streptophyta > Magnoliopsida > Asparagales > Orchidaceae > Phalaenopsis > Phalaenopsis hybrid cultivar. The sequence continues at coordinate 206,802 of JXCR01030443.1, read as the reverse complement.
ACATACCACTCAATTCTTATATATTCACATGTATATGCAGATCCATCTAACTCTACCAAATCATTTCAACAAAGTAATCCGTTTCTTGAAGGAGCAATTTTTACCCAACACTCGGGGAACTTGAACCTAGATAACAACCACAACTACACCATAGATGTCTGATTGGTTAAAAAGATGGAAATAACCGATGACGATGTCATAAACGTGTGATCAGTCAGTCATAAGGGCCAACCAGAGACCTTTCCTCACCACATGCTTGAGTCCAGCAACATGGATCGGATAATAATCTGGAGATGATTCTCTGACGAGTAGCGACGAGCTCCGTGAAGGGTAAGATTATAATCATCCTAAAAGACAACCTAGGCGGCCTCCTTCCATAAAGTGGAGATCCACCCTAAGGCGAAGGCCCGATCGAGCAACCGGGGCCTACGTAAGTAATAAAGTAAAGAACTCGACTCCTATGCCCTTGAGATGACTCATCACCCGTCAACGACAAACTTCACTAGGGGTATACAACGATTTTCCTTAGCACTTGAGATTACTCACCACCTGACAACCAAAATCTCCGTGAGGGAGGGGTATACAACAATTGTCTTTGGTCCTTGAGATGAATCGCCATCCGACAACGACAAGCTTTGTGAAGGGTATACGACAATCATTTTAGGCCCTTAAGATGATTCGTCACTCAACAACGACAAGCTCCTCAAGGGTAATGGGTGAATCATTTTGGGATCATTCAACTACTAATCAATTACAGCGAATGACGCCAAAAATGTCAGAACCGAGCGTGAAAAGCACCTAGTAGGGAGTATCATCAATAATTCATGTGTTGATGATTTGTTTGATTTATAAATTTCTATGTTCTTATCACAGTTATTGCCATCAATGAGCAAGGAAATTGAATAATTTAATATCTATGCTAAAAAATAGTCTGCACATATCTCGAGACAATCCAATAGTCTGAATAAGGAGACTAGAACGCCTTTTGCTCGTCTCTTTAAAACAAGTCTAATAATGTAATTGTTATACATTGTCCTTCCTATCTTCTATAAATTGGAGGGCTATAACCTGTATTAGGGACTTTTTATCTCCCCTCTTGTAACCCAGTTAATTAACTGAAAAAAATAAATCTAAGAGCCTCGGGAGCAATCCATTCATCCCGACGGGGCAAGTCTCCCTCTCCTCTTTTCTCTCCCTCCTCTTCTTCTTTCTTTGCCTTAGTCGTTAGGCTCTATCCCTTGGGCATGATCTAACAGATCTGGATTCAACACGTTGCTCGCAGTCTCGAGCGTTGCTTCAAGCATTAATGCATTAATGAGCAACAAATGGTTGTATATTATCATGGATCAGGAATTCTTCTCGGTATTATGCATACTTCAAGCATTAATGCATAATGGATGAAATTTTCTCGTATTCATTAATCCATGATTGACCGAGAAGAGCTTTAAATGAAGGATCGACATCTATCACATGAAATTTAGCACTGCATATAGTTTCCCAAATTTTAATAGAATGATGAAAAATCTCAGTCTTCTACACTTTCTCATTAAAATCATGAACTATCAACTTATCAGGCTGCATGTGTTGAATATCAAGGCACAACCACCTTAAAACTTTCAAACTCTTCAGGTTTATCGAATAGGAAGTACCAGTTATCATTCTATTATTCTTCAATGAATGTAATTGTTAGAGGTCCTAGTCTTGTAAAACTTTTCTTATACAACATTCAACAGAATATGATTCATATCTCTTTGGTTCTTTAAATGATCGTAACAAAGTTTCTCGAAGATCTTTTGACATCAAGTGAGTCTAATACACACTGAGTTGTGCAGGAACTTTTCTTAGATGCAACAAGATGAGGTTTGTCTAAAGTTGGCTTCTTCTTTGAGTCTTTAAGAAAAACTTCTTTTGTAGTTTGTTAACTGTAAGGTTTTTATCATTGTCTTTATTTGATCACTCCTTTGGTGGTAAAGGCAATACCCTGTCACTTCGCAATTGAATTTTGACCACTTCATCTGATTTAGAAGTTTCTGATGTGGTAGTTTCTTCATAAATTTTCCTTGCTATTTCAAAAGACCGAGAGGAAGCTGATAGCAGTTCACTTTCCTCGGTAAAGTGCAAATACTCTAAACTGTCATCTGATTGTAGAACCATCATACAGTAACTTATACACTCCAGAGGTCTGAGATGAAGTTTTAGGAACATTCAATGTCATTGAGATAACTCAACATGTTTTCATGAGGTTAGATTTTTCCTCATCCATTTCATTTAAATCAATAGTTTAGAGTCCATGCATGTATTTATAAGTTTAACAGGTTGTTTCATCAACTGAAGATAATCCTCAAAACTATTGATACTCTTTTGTGTCAAAGTTTTCTTATATTTCTTCTTTTTTATTGTATTTTTAGATGCTTTTGACAAATGTTGATTAAATAAATCGCTTCTTATGTCGAGATGACTTGACATGATTAGAGTATTATTAATTGATGAGGAGTCAGTGTGCTCAACATCAATCGNATAGGCAGAACACAAATGATTTTTTTATTTGCGCGTATTATTTTAGCTCAATTTTATTAAATAATTAAATAATTAATATTTATTATAATTAAAAAAATATAAATTTTCTTATTTTTAAAATTATTTGAGCCGGTTATGACTAGAAATGAATAAATTAATTTGAATCTAGATAAATACAAATATGTTATTCTAAGCCAATTCGAACTTCAACTATTTTTAAATAAACAAAAATATATGAAACTAGCTGAACAAGAACAAGTATTGGGCTCGCTCAAGCTCGACTTATTCATACCCAAATTTCTAAGGGTAAAAGCAAATATGGACAAGTCGATTTTATTCATTAATCATACTCAATCGTCTGTGAAAAAAAATCATTTTTGTAAGAGAATTCAGAAAATATCTCTTAGAAATTATTTTAGAAATTTTTAATTTAGGTATGTTTATGACAAAGATGTGGTGTTAGTGCACCATCACACCAAACTTGTAGCGTTTGACAAAACAATATTTTGCCTTTTTTCAAAAAACTGTAATGAGAAGCTCTGTTTGACAATCTAATCATGTAAATTACAGTGACTGCAAAAAGACTATTATCTCAATTTTTGAAAATAAAATAAAATTATAATAATCACCACAGTTTTTAAAACAATCATTTTTCTTGCAGCTGTCCCGAACAGATCTTTAGTTTCGTGTTGCGAGAAAAGAACTTCTATAACATTGAACTCATACATTACAAATACATTGAAAGATGATGTCATACACAATTAAACCAATCATGGATGCGTTTTAGGTCGCAAATTCATCCACCGCAACAATGCGCTATCGTTTTAGTTCATCTTCTAAGAACATAGATTATTATAAATAAAGTAGTGGGGACTAAAAAAAGGAGACAACACTCACGTTTGATATCAAAGCTTCTGCATCCATGCATTTGGACGCATCTGCAATCACTTAATTTCTTTTTATCATGTCTATTGCGTTCAGTTAGGTACATTCTTTATAATTTTATCTTTTTCAAATTTTTTATATTTAGCCAGACGCACTCGTTATATCATAATGAGTACGTGTCGTCAAACCAAAATGCCTTAAATTCTAGGGGTTTTTACCTAAATACAACAAAAACTTTTATATTATCTGACACCTGAACTTTAATATTTACAAATATTATATAAAAAGTAGCACTCATTATCACATTTTAGTAGCGAGATCCATCTTTTTCTTCTATAGGTAAAGTGATAAGAATGAAAGTTTAGATGTGAGGTAAATCCATGAGAATTGGGTGCTATGTATTTGATTTTTCCTAAAATTTGTGCCTATATTTTGCTTATTGAGATACCTTATTGATGTCCTCAAAAAGTATAGAGAGGTAATTTTTATTAGGGCCATTTTCATGCATATCGTACAATTCTTATATATTTACATCTCTAAGACTCAAATATTTATTTTTACATGCATACCATTCAAATGTGTGATATCACATTAAGAATATCACCATCATTATTTTTTAAAAAGTGAAATACTTCTTTTCATGTATAGATTTATGGTACGAAGGTGTCATGTGTAAAAATAAAATTTTGGGTGTTCGATATTAAGAATTGTGTGGTGTGTGTGTCTNGGCCATTGCCTCTCCACCTAAAGAATCAGAGCTAGCACCGTTGCATCGGTTCGTCTTTTATCGCTTCGACGCCTCTGACTCCATACAAGCAGGTAATGAGATGTTTATCTGAGTTATATCTGTATTATTTTCACCATATCACAATGCATCTAAATCAGAGACCAGAAATCAAGCACTTCCTCGTATTGGAAGCACTGAATCTATCGGACGGTTTAATTATTTGATCCTAGTTATTTATTGAAGTTTTTATCAGCTGCAACCTGACTACTATAATCAGCAATGTTAAGTGTCGTTTTACCTTTTAGCATCCATTGATTATAAGGTTGGGACTATTGAATTCTTGTAAGAACCTGATTTATTTCAATTATGTTAAAATTCGCTCCTCTATATTAACATTGAAGAATGTTATACGAAAGCACAAGGGGATTGGAACATTATGGGTATTACGAATCAGATGAAATTCCGAGTTTAATTTCTGAATGAAGATTCAGTCCTCTTTCGATCATAAGGTTCTCTTGGTGCAAGGTATGGATTAGTACTTAATCCCTTGTTGTTTTTATGTGCAATTAGGAGTGGATGCATATATTTATATCTTTATGTATGTTAATATTGCGAATAAACGTTTTTTTTTGGTGTTTGACTGTATATTGTGTATTGGAACAATGGTGTACATAAAGAAGTGGTTTATTCTAACGTTTTAATTTGGTGGTTATTGAAACAAAATTAGTAAATAAAGTTGAAAAAAGTATGTAAATGGGTTGCCAAAAATTATTAAGCTCGGCAAAAACATTCTTAACCTTTATTGTAATAAAAGAAGCAATTGAATGGATTTATTATTGGTTACAAAACCGTGATTATCACTTATACTGCCATGTTTGTTATGCATCTCCCAAAGAGATTGAGCTCATCATTATGGATGGTGAGGTGATGGAAATGATAATGTAGACGGGTGAAAATGATCGAGCTGAGGCAGTGAGTATGATGTAAGATACATAAGCTTACATGCTTGATTGTCTCACTTATGATTTATTAGAATTTTTAAAAAGCTTGTACATGAGAGAAGATAGAGTGCATTTTGAATGTAGACATATGTAAAAATGGAGTGGTGATAGCTAGTAGTCATATTCTATCATTATTATTTACATTCTAACCATATGGATGATTGTGCCCATGAGCATTATACATTGTACAAACACTGAAGGACTATTAATTGGTTAAGTGATGGAGTATAAAACTTTATTAATAGCCATGCTTGTTTTGATGATTATACAAGTTTCAAGCCACTTCTTCAATCCAAAGTCAATTTAGGCAAATTTGAATTGATAATTAAAACTAGTAATATAAAATAGTTATAGCTATTGGCTCTTATCGAAGGTGTCCATGCATATTAAGAGGTTGATTGTGTGCAAGTTGTCAGATAATTAAAGTGAAGAAGTTTGAATCTATTTATTTATGCTCAAATTTCAGTAGAGCTGACAAAAAGTAAGCCACATCTAATTGGATTGTCAAACATATTCAAGATATTGTGAATAAGTATCCAAACATGCTTCCAAAACATGCTAAGCACATGATAGAGGAGAAGTATAGGGTCAATACTTGTATATATGAAAATGTGGAGATCAAGAGTGTTAGATTTGGATAAGAATGAAAATTAAAAGTGGGTATCTGCACCGAGGTAGAGATTATCAATAGAAACCCTAGCTATATTACTCAAACTTAAAAGATTAAATATCAATTCAACATGATCTCAAACGTATATTGTAAAATAGAAGTCATAAACAAAATTAGTTTAGAATGGTTCTCATTCTTTAGAAAATTGAAAAACACGATCTCAAACAAAATCTAAAATAGCTTTAAGAAAGCTAATATGAGATCTACATGAATAATAAAGATCATCTTCATAAGCCTCACTTGAAATATCATATAATCCAAATTTCTTGCAAGCCTTTCCTCATAAGCTAGTAATTGATAAATCATGTCACTTATTGTGTATCTCACTTTGTTCGTTCATTTGAAATAACCAAAATTGTCCTTTAAGCAGTTTTGAGGGCATTTATAAATTTTTTTATAGCTTGTTATGCAGGTGAATAACTTGTATTTTTTGTTGTATTTACAACTTATAAGGTGTTCGTTATTGTTGATGAATAACTGTAATTCATTTATCTCAATGCAATCAATGTTGATCTAAGAAAAAATAGTTCAACGCAAAAACATAAATATGCTATATCTCTTTCATGCTATTAAACATTGATAGAAATTCACAAGAATTGCAACTATTCATATAAAAAGAGAGATTATATATTCAAAATAATAGTGAAATAGATGCATTGTCGAGAGCTTTCAATTATGCAATTTTGGGCTCCAAAAGTTTCGATGTCTCAAACTTTAAATTAGAGTCAAATTTTCAGAAGGCATATTGGATTGTAGATAAGATAAGAACCATAGATTTTGCCTTTATATTGTGAGAATTTTTTGATTTGGGGTTCACAATTTATTATAGGCGTAAGCCCCTATGATTAATTACTTCTTCTTATAACAGAAGAGCATTTTCAATTCAGGTCAGTCATTAAACATTGAATATTCTTCAAGTTGTAAAATTTATCACCTGGAGCTTAAAGTAGATGGTGGCAGAAATGATGATGAACCAAATCGAGATCACATGGTTTTGCCGTCTCGGGTCATCGTGGTCCCTGATCTACTTAGTCAGAAGAAGTAGTCAATCCAACATGACTGAATGTTTCTTGTCAGCAACCATGAGTTGCGTCATCCAAGAGACACTTATAGATTTAGGGTTAATGTTTGTCTAAGGGGACAAATTTATGTTGACTTTAACTAACAAAAAGTTTTGTACCAATAAGATGTGCTCTTATGTTTTATAACTCATTGGGCATAAAGCCATTCAAGAACATACGGGTTGCGGCCGTAGCCGTAATATATTGATGTTAGTTGACAACAACCACCCGTTTAGAGGGCTATGATGATAATCGTTATTTTGTAGAGTATTTGTCTCAAACCACAGAGATAGAGGACTTGAGACACATCTTTATTGACGTAAAATTATTTTGAGTGAATATAATGATATACTCGATATGTCATTTTCTCTTTGTGAGCTGAAGTTAATCAGAAGTTTGTCACCCTCAACAAACAGTTGCAGAAGGTGGATGAAGTTTACTTTAAGTCTTTTTTAAGTGATTAATTTTACTTAAATATTTTGGTTGATTATTTTGAAAATATTGATTTTTAAAAAATGATCATTTTAGTTGAAAATTTTATCAATCTGACCATCATCATGGATTTGAACATTTATAACTTTTATACTTAATATTTTTTTTAAAGTGCCAATTTTGATATCTTTAGCATATTAGTTTTGTCAACTCCAGTCTTGATGAGGAGGAGGATCAGTTGATTTCATTTTTGATATTTTTTTTATCACAAGTATAATTGAGTTTTCTGTTATTGACAAATCAGTCATTCTCCTTAAAGAGATCCATTGAATTTTACTCTCATAAGTTGATTTATCATAGTTTTCATGAAAATAATGAATATTATTCTTCTTTTTATTGAAGACCTACTTGTTTCTTTAGGATGGATGGAATTTTCATCATTTCTTTCAGTATCACTCCTTAAATGAGGGATGAATCTCTTCAACTTAGGTAAAAATAAAATAATTTCAGGATAAACAAGTGTTGTCTTCCGTATTACTTTTGTTTTATTTTCCCCTTCATTAGGTCGTGTATACTAAAAAATAGTTTGCACAAATCTCGAGATAATTCAACTATCGAACTATGGAGACTATAATGCCCTTTGCTCATCTTTTTAAAGCAAGGCTAATCATGTTATTTATATATTTTATCCTTCCTATCTTCTAGGAATAAGAGGGTTATAACATGTATTTGGGACTTTTTGGCTCCTCTCTCTTATAACTCTATTATTTAAGAGAAATAAAATCGGTCTAAGAGCCTCAGGGATCACCTCATTCGCCCTGAAGAGGCAAGTCTCCCTCTCCTCCTCTTCTTCTTTCTTTCACTCGGGTCGTTAGGCTTTACCCATTGGACATGATTGGATAGATCTAGATTCAACATCCATTTATGTGTAGTGAGCATGGATCATGCCATGTTGAGTTCTTCTTAAGCCTATGCCTAGTTCTCAAGAAGATTTGGAATTCCACAAAGATAGCTTCCGCTTATCTTTATAACGTCCTCAATAGATTCAGATCCTCTTTAATTTGTTGCAATATCCTGAGTAAAATATTTTTATTTTATTTGGAACTTGTGGCTAACCTAATCGTTCCACTGTGCTTCTGTCGAAGTCGTAGATCACGATAGATTTTAATGTCTTAATTGGCCAGGTTAGGAGTAAATGAAGGTCAGAAGGTTAACCAACAATTCTTATCAAATTAAAGTGCAAAAAACGATATGAGAAATCAGAAATAAAAGTCAAACAAAGAAATCTGTCCCAAAAATCACAAAGGCACGAAAAAATGTTTAGCTATTCATTGCTTGAGAGATAAACAAAGACAATTTCATTGAAACAAAACCTGCAAGGAACATTTTTATTACAATAAAAAGCACTTACAACCATTCGATCTTCTCTCTTTATAGAAACACCTCTAAATTCTCTCACAAATTCTCTCGGAAAAATAAACAAAAGAAAACAAAGAGAAGAGAAGAAATCTCCCTTTAAATCCTAGCCTCATTTGCAATTTCCCCTCCAATAACTCCCAAAACTCTCCAATTACATTATTTTTGTAGTATGAATTCAAAATTCTTCCCAAAATCATCTGAATCACGTAATAAAAAAATTTCCTAATAAGAAATTATACTCTAGCATGACTACGCCCGCCATGTGGTATAATTATGTCGCCATCTCGGGTTGGGCGGCGTGGTCATGTCCCTATTCGACATGGCTACATTGAACTCTTCACAACACGATTGTTCTTCAACATTTGGGCTTGACCACATCCAAAATTGGTGTGCTCATGCTACTAAAGTGGTGTGGCCCAGCTCCAGGGGTGGGTGGCTACGCCAGTCCATCTTTTCCCAAAATTTCACGTTTTGCTCAGATTTTCGTGCCAGTCCTCCTGTAACCTGTAAAATGCAATTACAACCTTCCAAAAGCATAAGATCACGTGTTTAAAATAGAAAATTGCTGGAATTAAAGCATAAAAAGCATGAAAATTTGATGCATATCAACATGTCAGGCATGCTTTCCCCACTTTATGTACTGTCAACATAACATTCCAAATTAGATTAAGGGCCTCCTTTTCGATATTTATTAGGTTGTTCGCGAACATTCCAAATTTGATTAAGGGGCTCCTTTTCGAGATTTATCAGGTTGTTCACTGGTCAGGTTGCCTCACCGTCTGGCCAACCATATTAATCGTCTCTGTAGGTTGGCCGCCTCGCCGACTATCTCTGCCGGCCATCACTTAGAATTTCTCCCCACACTAGTATCTGCCACGCGGAATTTCCCTCCGCGCCTGACATCTCTGCCCCTCTGAATATTCCCATTACTTCGGCCACTCGCCAGCCACTTTAACTCATCAAACAGACCGCGTCACCTCAAGAGCTTCTTTTTCGCACCATGTCGCCTCGCCTCTAGAGCTTCCTCACTGTTGCACCATGCTGCATCGTCGTTCCGGTCGGCTTCCCCCATTTGGCTCTTCACCTTGCCACACCCCTCCGACCGCCTCACCAACCACCATGCCACTCAGGCCATCTCAGACGGCGACTTCTTCACCAAACGACCGTCCACTCGATCGACAACTCCTCCCAAAATTGGCAGCCCTGCCTCCTTTCGGTCGACCACTTTCTTCAATCCGACCATCTTTGTCGACCGACTACTTTCTTTCTGCCGACCGCTGCTTCCAGCCTACCGCTCCAATCCTACTCGAAACCATGAAGGTAAGATTTACATACTTACCACTCAATTCTTATATATTTATATATTTATGTCTCAATTAATTATTCCAACAGACCACCCTCCGATCGACAACTTGCCATCCGACTGACAGCTCCAAATGCCTCTGCCTGGCCCTTTCTAATCAAGGAAGATTTACATACATACCACTCAATTCTTATATATTCACATGTATATGCAGGTCCATCTAACTCTACCAAATCATTTCAAAAAAGTAATCTGTTTCTTGAAGGAGCAATTTTTACCCAATGCTTGGGGAACTTGAACCTAGGTAACAACCACAATGACACCATAGATGTCTGATTGGTTAAAAAGATAAAATAACCGATGATGACGTCATAAACGTGTGATCAGTCATAACGGCTAACCATAGATCTTCCCTCACCACATGCTTGAGTCCGGCGACGTGGATCGGATAATAATCAGGAGATGATTCTCTGTCGAGTAGCGACAAGCTCCATGAAGGGTAAGATTATAATCATCCTAAAAGACAGCCTAGGCGGCCTCCTTCCATAAAGCGGAGATCCACCCTAAGGCGAAGGCCCGGTCGAGCAACCGGGGCCTACGTAAGTGATAAAGTAAAGAACTTCTCCTATGCCCTTGAGATGACTCATCACCCATCAACGACAAGCTTCACTAGGGGTATACGACGATTTTCTTTAGCACTTTAGATGACTCACCACTCGACAGCCAAATTCTCCATGCGGGAGGGGTATACGACAATTGTCTTTGGCTCCTGAAATGACTGGCCACCCGACATAGACAAGCTTTGTAATGGGTATACGACAATCATTTTCGGCCCTTAAGATGATTCGTCACTCGACAACGATAAGCTCCGCAAGGGGTAATGAGTGAATCATCCTGGGATCATTCAACTACTAATCGATTACAGCGGATGGCGCCAAAGATGCCAGAACCGAGCGTGAAAAGCACCTAATAGGGAGTATCGACAATAATTCATGTGTTAATGATTTGTTTGATTTATAAATTTTTTATGTTCTTATCACAGTTATTGCCATCAAGGAGCAAGAAAATTGAATAACTTAGTATCTATGCTCAAAAATGGTCCGCACAGATCTCAAGACAATCCAACAGTCGGAATAAGGAGACTAGAACGCCTTTTGCTCGTCTCTTTAAAGCAAGTTTAATAATGTAATTTGATACATTGTCCTTCCTATCTTCTATAAATTAGAGGGCTATAACCTCTATTAGGGACTTTTTATCTCCCCCCTCTTGTAACCCAGTTATTTAACAGAAAAAAATCGATCTAAGAGCCCCGGGAACACTCCATTCATCCCAACGGGGCAAGTCTCCCTCTCCTCCTCTTCTTTTTTCTTTGCCTCAGTCGTTAGGCTCTATCCCTTGGCCATGATCTGACAGATCTGGATTCAACATGCTGCTCGCAGTCTCGAGCGCTGACTTCAAGCATTAATGCATTAATGAGCAACAAATGGTTGTATATTATCATGGATCCGAAATTCTTCTCGGTATTATAATACTTCAAGCATTAATGCATAATGGATGAAATTTTCTCGTATTCATTAATCCATGATTGACCGAGAAGAGCTTTAAATGAAGGATCAACATCTATCACATGCAATTTAGCACTGTATATAGTTTCCCAAATTTTAATAGAATGATGAAAAATCTCAGTCTTCTACACTTTCTCATTAAAATCACGAAGTATCAACTTATCAGGCCGCAAGTGTTGAACATCAAGGCACAACCACCTTAAAACTTTCGAACTTATCAGGTTTACCTAATAGGCAGTACCAATTATCATTCTATTATTCTTCAGTGTATGTAATTGTTGGAGTTCCTACTCTTGTAAAACTTTTCTTATACACCATTCAACATAATATGATTCATATCTCTTTGTTTCTTTAAATGATCGTAACAAAGTTTCTCGAAGATCTTTTGACATCAAGTGAGTCTAATACACACCAAGTTGTGCAGGAACTTTTCTCAGATGCAACAAGATGAGGTTTGTCTGAAGTTGGCTTCTTCTTTGAGTCTTTAAGAAAAACTTCTTTGTTAACCGTAATGTTTTTACCGTTGTCTTTATTTGATCACTCCTTTGGTGGTAAAGGCAATACCCTGTCACTTCACAATTGAATTTTGACCACTTCATCTGATTTAGAAGTTTCTGATGTGGTAGTTTCTTCATAAATTTTTCTTGTTATTTCAAAAGACCGAGAGGAAGCTGATAGGGGTTCACTTTCCTTGGTAAAGTGCAAATACTCTAAACTATCATCTGATTGTAGAACCATCAGACTGTAACTTATACACTCCAGAGGTCTGAGATGAAGTTTTAGGAACATTCAATGTCATTGAGATAACTCAACATGTTTTCCTGAGGTTAGATTTTTTCCTCATTCTTTTCATTTAAATCAATAATTTAGAGTCTATGCATGTATCTATAAGTTTAACAGGTTGTTTCATCGACTGAAGATAACCCTCAAAACTATTGTTACTCTTTTGTGTCAAAGTTTTCTTATATTTCTTCTTTTTGATTGCATTTTTAGATGCTTTTGACAAATGTTGATTGAATAAATTGCTTCTTATGTCGAGATGACTTGACATGATTAGAGTATTCTTAATTGATGAGGAGTCAGTGTGCTCGACATCGATCATTCCTTTAGCTCGAGTTCTTGTTCCAAGGAGATTTTCACTTCACACCAGGGCCGCTTCAGCATTTTCAGTCTTTTTTGAGACTACAGACTCTCATTCACCATCTTGATTTAACTTATCTTTTATTTCTGCTTTGGTCAAGGGCACAGGAGAATTTAACCATCTTTATCAATTCTATTTTTGGGTGAATTAAGATACTGTTAGACAATATAATATCCCTGTTTATGCATTTTCTCTAGGGTCAATCTTTAAAAATACAGTAATTTTTAATAGAGTGGCTAACTACTTGTTGATATGAATTTTGGATTGTTCGTTTGATCTGCTTCTTTAGGCCTTTTACACTCAGATAATTCAAGTCCGACTTTGAGTGCTTGACTGAATAATTTTGCCCGACACTCCCTTTGAAAAAATCTTTCTTTGTTTATCTTCTCTTTGAGGCATCGGTGTGCTCATTTTTTTATTCTCGTTATTTAATTTGGATGCTTTCCTCCATCAAAGGTAATGGGCTTGTGATTTCCTCCCAATACTACTTTTGGTTCCGGATTGGAGTTGATTAACTGCTTTCTTCTTTCATTATCATAAATATGTTGTTTTCCCTTATCAACGTTTAAGGTCACCAGTTTTCTTTTATCAAAAATCAAAATGAATAATGTGGTATTCACTTATTCTAGAGCACAAAACTCTATTTCTTCTCACTCTTGTCGATATGATTTTCAGATTTTTAAAGAAATTTTGCTTCTCAAATTTGGCTATTCTGTCAAGAAGCTCTTGGAACGGAGTGATAAAAGCTATACATAAGTAAGAAACCATTTATGGTTAATATTGCCCATTAATAGTTAAAATACATGATTATGTTCTAATTATTGTTCGCATTCCATGTTTAAATTACATTAACGAGTGATATATTGTCACACTTTCAGTTTTTCTAATAGATGTCAGCTATAGTTGTCTTTTTTTCCGCAGCACTGACAACAAATATGATTTCAAGCAGAACGAATGCTTTAGCAAAGTCATTGGCTAGCTTCACATACCATTCGAAAGTATGAGTTGATGAAAGAGAACAAATTTGTGCCTCTAATGTTGCCACATGAAGCTTTGAATTGAGTCACATGTTGCTTGGGATTGCCATTATCATTGAAGAGATTGAATTTTGATATCGAGTAACCTTTATAATAAATCATTTGATCATATTCTGTTGGATATGGACGACCTTGACCAATCAATTTCTCATCCTGTTTTGAAGCTACGACAACCTTGATCTTTTCATTTATATAACTTTCTAACCAACCAATTATCACGGGCTCATTAAGATTCGGACAATTGAAATTTTTTCAATCCCTTTTTAGGAGCTGCATGTACTTAGAAGCTCAGTGATGAATTTGATGGTGGATTAGCAAGAGCACTACTAGATATCTAATTATTGTCAAGTGGGGCACAGATCGTACCTACGACAATATTCCTTTGCAACATCCCCATTATAGTATTCACATGTATCATCATCTCATTCATTTTGGTGTTGATCAAATTCATAGGATAGCAAAATTATTAAATTTGGCTAAATTCTACAAAACAGCCCTCAAATCTAACATGTAGAGCGTTTAGTAAAGGAGCTGAATTTGGAGAACATACAAATTAATTCATTTGCTATGGTTCAATATAATTTTTCTTCTTAATTTAAACTGCATATTTATAGTTCGATGCCACTACATTAATCATAATACAAGTTGACTTTAAAATACTAGAACAACATAAAATTAATTTTACCGAATCTTTGGAAAAACATATCAATAATANTCCCAAATTTTAATAGAATGATGAAAAATCTCAGTCTCTACACTTTATCATTAAAATCATGAACTATCAACTAAGAGCCCCGGGAACACTCCATTCATCCCAACGGGGCAATTCTCCCTNATTTGCAATTTCCCCTCCAATAACTCCCAAAACTCTCCAATTACATTATTTTTGTAGTATGAATTCAAAATTCTTCCCAAAATCATCTGAATCACGTAATAAAAAAATTTCCTAATAAGAAATTATACTCTAGCATGACTACGCCCGCCATGTGGTATAATTATGTCGCCATCTCGGGTTGGGCGGCGTGGTCATGTCCCTATTCGACATGGCTACATTGAACTCTTCACAACACGATTGTTCTTCAACATTTGGGCTTGACCACATCCAAAATTGGTGTGCTCATGCTACTAAAGTGGTGTGGCCCAGCTCCAGGGGTGGGTGGCTACGCCAGTCCATCTTTTCCCAAAATTTCACGTTTTGCTCAGATTTTCGTGCCAGTCCTCCTGTAACCTGTAAAATGCAATTACAACCTTCCAAAAGCATAAGATCACGTGTTTAAAATAGAAAATTGCTGGAATTAAAGCATAAAAAGCATGAAAATTTGATGCATATCAACATGTCAGGCATGCTTTCCCCACTTTATGTACTGTCAACATAACATTCCAAATTAGATTAAGGGCCTCCTTTTCGATATTTATTAGGTTGTTCGCGAACATTCCAAATTTGATTAAGGGGCTCCTTTTCGAGATTTATCAGGTTGTTCACTGGTCAGGTTGCCTCACCGTCTGGCCAACCATATTAATCGTCTCTGTAGGTTGGCCGCCTCGCCGACTATCTCTGCCGGCCATCACTTAGAATTTCTCCCCACACTAGTATCTGCCACGCGGAATTTCCCTCCGCGCCTGACATCTCTGCCCCTCTGAATATTCCCATTACTTCGGCCACTCGCCAGCCACTTTAACTCATCAAACAGACCGCGTCACCTCAAGAGCTTCTTTTTCGCACCATGTCGCCTCGCCTCTAGAGCTTCCTCACTGTTGCACCATGCTGCATCGTCGTTCCGGTCGGCTTCCCCCATTTGGCTCTTCACCTTGCCACACCCCTCCGACCGCCTCACCAACCACCATGCCACTCAGGCCATCTCAGACGGCGACTTCTTCACCAAACGACCGTCCACTCGATCGACAACTCCTCCCAAAATTGGCAGCCCTGCCTCCTTTCGGTCGACCACTTTCTTCAATCCGACCATCTTTGTCGACCGACTACTTTCTTTCTGCCGACCGCTGCTTCCAGCCTACCGCTCCAATCCTACTCGAAACCATGAAGGTAAGATTTACATACTTACCACTCAATTCTTATATATTTATATATTTATGTCTCAATTAATTATTCCAACAGACCACCCTCCGATCGACAACTTGCCATCCGACTGACAGCTCCAAATGCCTCTGCCTGGCCCTTTCTAATCAAGGAAGATTTACATACATACCACTCAATTCTTATATATTCACATGTATATGCAGGTCCATCTAACTCTACCAAATCATTTCAAAAAAGTAATCTGTTTCTTGAAGGAGCAATTTTTACCCAATGCTTGGGGAACTTGAACCTAGGTAACAACCACAATGACACCATAGATGTCTGATTGGTTAAAAAGATAAAATAACCGATGATGACGTCATAAACGTGTGATCAGTCATAACGGCTAACCATAGATCTTCCCTCACCACATGCTTGAGTCCGGCGACGTGGATCGGATAATAATCAGGAGATGATTCTCTGTCGAGTAGCGACAAGCTCCATGAAGGGTAAGATTATAATCATCCTAAAAGACAGCCTAGGCGGCCTCCTTCCATAAAGCGGAGATCCACCCTAAGGCGAAGGCCCGGTCGAGCAACCGGGGCCTACGTAAGTGATAAAGTAAAGAACTTCTCCTATGCCCTTGAGATGACTCATCACCCATCAACGACAAGCTTCACTAGGGGTATACGACGATTTTCTTTAGCACTTTAGATGACTCACCACTCGACAGCCAAATTCTCCATGCGGGAGGGGTATACGACAATTGTCTTTGGCTCCTGAAATGACTGGCCACCCGACATAGACAAGCTTTGTAATGGGTATACGACAATCATTTTCGGCCCTTAAGATGATTCGTCACTCGACAACGATAAGCTCCGCAAGGGGTAATGAGTGAATCATCCTGGGATCATTCAACTACTAATCGATTACAGCGGATGGCGCCAAAGATGCCAGAACCGAGCGTGAAAAGCACCTAATAGGGAGTATCGACAATAATTCATGTGTTAATGATTTGTTTGATTTATAAATTTTTTATGTTCTTATCACAGTTATTGCCATCAAGGAGCAAGAAAATTGAATAACTTAGTATCTATGCTCAAAAATGGTCCGCACAGATCTCAAGACAATCCAACAGTCGGAATAAGGAGACTAGAACGCCTTTTGCTCGTCTCTTTAAAGCAAGTTTAATAATGTAATTTGATACATTGTCCTTCCTATCTTCTATAAATTAGAGGGCTATAACCTCTATTAGGGACTTTTTATCTCCCCCCTCTTGTAACCCAGTTATTTAACAGAAAAAAATCGATCTAAGAGCCCCGGGAACACTCCATTCATCCCAACGGGGCAAGTCTCCCTCTCCTCCTCTTCTTTTTTCTTTGCCTCAGTCGTTAGGCTCTATCCCTTGGCCATGATCTGACAGATCTGGATTCAACATGCTGCTCGCAGTCTCGAGCGCTGACTTCAAGCATTAATGCATTAATGAGCAACAAATGGTTGTATATTATCATGGATCCGAAATTCTTCTCGGTATTATAATACTTCAAGCATTAATGCATAATGGATGAAATTTTCTCGTATTCATTAATCCATGATTGACCGAGAAGAGCTTTAAATGAAGGATCGACATCTATCACATGAAATTTAGCACTGCATATAGTTTCCCAAATTTTAATAGAATGATGAAAAATCTCAGTCTTCTACACTTTCTCATTAAAATCACGAAGTATCAACTTATCAGGCCGCAAGTGTTGAACATCAAGGCACAACCACCTTAAAACTTTCGAACTTATCAGGTTTACCTAATAGGCAGTACCAATTATCATTCTATTATTCTTCAGTGTATGTAATTGTTGGAGTTCCTACTCTTGTAAAACTTTTCTTATACACCATTCAACATAATATGATTCATATCTCTTTGTTTCTTTAAATGATCGTAACAAAGTTTCTCGAAGATCTTTTGACATCAAGTGAGTCTAATACACACCAAGTTGTGCAGGAACTTTTCTCAGATGCAACAAGATGAGGTTTGTCTGAAGTTGGCTTCTTCTTTGAGTCTTTAAGAAAAACTTCTTTGTTAACCGTAATGTTTTTACCGTTGTCTTTATTTGATCACTCCTTTGGTGGTAAAGGCAATACCCTGTCACTTCACAATTGAATTTTGACCACTTCATCTGATTTAGAAGTTTCTGATGTGGTAGTTTCTTCATAAATTTTTCTTGTTATTTCAAAAGACCGAGAGGAAGCTGATAGGGGTTCACTTTCCTTGGTAAAGTGCAAATACTCTAAACTATCATCTGATTGTAGAACCATCAGACTGTAACTTATACACTCCAGAGGTCTGAGATGAAGTTTTAGGAACATTCAATGTCATTGAGATAACTCAACATGTTTTCCTGAGGTTAGATTTTTTCCTCATTCTTTTCATTTAAATCAATAATTTAGAGTCTATGCATGTATCTATAAGTTTAACAGGTTGTTTCATCGACTGAAGATAACCCTCAAAACTATTGTTACTCTTTTGTGTCAAAGTTTTCTTATATTTCTTCTTTTTGATTGCATTTTTAGATGCTTTTGACAAATGTTGATTGAATAAATTGCTTCTTATGTCGAGATGACTTGACATGATTAGAGTATTCTTAATTGATGAGGAGTCAGTGTGCTCGACATCGATCATTCCTTTAGCTCGAGTTCTTGTTCCAAGGAGATTTTCACTTCACACCAGGGCCGCTTCAGCATTTTCAGTCTTTTTTGAGACTACAGACTCTCATTCACCATCTTGATTTAACTTATCTTTTATTTCTGCTTTGGTCAAGGGCACAAGAGAATTTAACCATCTTTATCAATTCTATTTTTAGGTGAATTAAGATACTGTTAGACAATATAATATCCATGTTTATGCATTTTCTCTCGGGTCAATCTTTAAAAATACAGTAATTTTTAATAGAGTGGCTAACTACTTGTTGATATGAACATAAATTTTGGATTTTTCATTTGATCTGCTTCTTTAGGCCTTTTACACTCAGATAATTCAAGTCCGGCTCTGAGTGCTTGACTGAATAATTTTGCTCGACACTCTCTTTGAAAAAATCATTCTTTGTTTATCTTCTCTTCGAGGCATTGGTGTGCTCATTTTTTTATTCTCGTTATTTATTTTGGATGCTTTCCTCCATCAAAGGTAATGGGCTTGTGATTTCCTCCCAATACTATTTTTGGTTCCGGATTGGAGTTGATTAACTGCTTTCTTCTTTCATTATCATAAATATGTTGTTTTCCCTTATCAACATTTAAGGTCACCAGTTTTCTTTTATAAAAAATCAAAATGAATAATGTGGTCTTCACTTATTCTAGAGCACAAAACTCTATTTCTTCTCACTCTTGTCGATATGATTTTCAGATTTAAAGAAATTTTGCTTCTCAAATTTGGCTATTCTGTCAAGAAGCTCTTGGAACGGAGTGATAAAAGCTATACATAATTAACATTTTATGGTTAATATTGCCCATTAATAGTTGAAATACATGATTATGTTCTAATTATTGTTCGCATTCCATGTTTAAATTACATTAACGAGTGATATATTGTCACACTTTCAGTTTTTCTAAAAGGATGTCAGCTATAGTTGTCTTTTTTTTCGTAGCACTGACAAATCTCTTAACAAATATGATTTCAAGCAGAACGAATGCTTTAGCAAAGTCATTGGCTAGCTTCACATACCATTCAAAAGTTTGAGTTGATGAAAGAGAAACAAATTTGTGCCACTAATGTTGCTACATGAAGCTTTGAATTGAGTCACATGTTGCTTGGGATTGCCATTATCATTGAAGAGATTGAATTTTGATATCGAGTAACCTTTATAATAAAACATTTGATCATATTCTGTTGGATATGGACGACCTTGACCAATCAATATCTCAGCCTGTTTTGAAGCTATGACAACCTTGATCTTTTCATTTATAAAACTTTCTAACCAACCAATTATCACGGACTCATTAAGATTCGGACAATTGAAATTTTTTCAATCCTTTTTTAGGAGCTGCATGTACTCTAGAAGCTCAGTGCTGAATTTGATGGTGGATTAGCAAGAGCACTACTAGATATCTAACTGTTGTCAAGCAGGGCAAAGATCGTACCTACGACAATATTCCTTTGCAACATCTCCATTATAGTATTCACACCTGTATCATCATCTCATTCATTTTGGTGTTGATCAAATTCATAAGGTAGCGAAATTATTAAATTTGGCTAAGCTCTACAAAACAGCCCTCAAATCTAACATGTAGAGCATTTAGTAAAGGAGCTGAATTTGGAGAACATACAAATGAATTCATTTGCTATGGTTCAATATAATTTTTCTTCTTAATTTAAACTGCATTTTTATAGTTCGATGCCACTACGTTAATCATAATACAAGTTGACTTTAAAATATTAGAACAATGTAAAATTGATTTTACCGAATCTTTGGAAAAAAAACATCAATAATTNAATTCAAACCCATCACAGAATCCACACAACCAAATTTCTTTCCTTTAACGCATCACAATTGTCACCTCCTCTACAAACAAAACAAAGCTGGGGTTTTATATATAGTTACAAGCAGCTCCGTGAATCAGATAAATAAATAAATAAATTATTAATCACGAAACACTTTCACTGTAGAAAAATATTAGAAAAAAAATAAAATAAAAATAAAAATAAACTCAAAAAATCAAATAATGGTTGAATCAGAAAATTGGCTAATTTGACTTGTAATAGCCATAAACACCACGTCTGTGCAGAAGCGAGCAGAAGCAAAACAACTGCAGCAGCCAAGGAGATGATAGCCCGTGGATTGCTAAAATACTTGTGACTCAGGCTGGCTATCCAAGCATTCTACCTATGGTTATAGTAGCAATTTACCTTCTCCGATGGCTCCAACAAGAAGCAGTCAGTTAAGTTGAACACCACCTCCTGACAAAGCCGGTTGAACAAATCGAATGCTCGATAATTCCCCTATAATGCTGTTAAGCACTGGAGTCCAATCCACGCCTCTTGATCTCGCTCTCGCACTCCCGATCGCAAAACAGTCGCGACCCGCTCCCCTTGGCGTCAATTCATGAACCGTAGGCGCAAGCGTCTGCCTCGAAGCTTCGCTTCGCTTCGCTTAGTCCCACTCAACTGTTCCTGCTTTTTTCTAGCGATAAAAAGTTCGCGCAGCTCTCTTTTAGAAAAAAAGTTATGGTTTGTGTTCTTCTTTGGTTTTCTCGGGATAGAGGAAGAGAAGTGCAAGGTGTAGTAATTTGCGGTGAAGGAAGAATAAAGCAGAAGAAGAAGATTGTTCTCCCTTAAATTTTTCTTGGTGGCTTGTGGCAGAAGAGAAATTGAGTTTATTTCTCTTGTAAGTTTATCTTCTTCGGTGTATCTCGGTGTAGAGTTTCTTCGGTGTATCTCGGTGTAGAGAGAATAACAGAGAGAGAAGAAGAGAGAGCAACGAAGTGTGAGATTCCTCTTGTAATTCGAGGTGATCGAGTAGTGTAAATTCCTCAGGTACTAAAATCCTCTGCAACTCCGTGGACGTAGACAATTTGCCGAACCACGTAAATCTGTGTTCTTTTCTGGTGTGATTTTTCTCATTCTATTTTTTGCTTCGTCGATCGTTCTCCTATTTGATTTATATATATACCGTATTAACTAGTGTATATATTATCCCAACAATTGGTATCAGAGCCGTGTTTCGGATTTGATTGAGGAAGAATGATGACTGCAGATGAAATGAGGGTTTCAAGGATCGAGAAATTTGATGACACAGATTTTGATTATTGGAGAATGCAGATAGATGACTATTTCTATGGAAAGAAACTTCATCTTCCGTATTGGGAAAAAAACCTGAAAGTATGGATGAGACTGAATGAAATTTGTTGGATCGACAAGTTCTGAGGGTTATTCTATTGACCCTATTGAGATTCGTTGCCCACAACGTTGTCAAGGAGAGGACGACTGAGATCTCATGGCAGCCCTGTTAGGTATGTATGAAAAGCCATGGGCGAATAATAATGTGTACTTGATAAAGAAGTTATTAAATTTGAAGATGGCGGAAGGTGTTTCTATTGCTCAACACCTGAATGATTTCAATAATATCATAAATCAATTGTTGTCTGTTGAAATTGATTTTGATGATGAGATATGTGTGCTGATATTGTTGGCATCATTGTCAAATAGTTGGGAAACCATGAGGATGGAAGTTAGAAGTTTTGCAGGTAATATCTAAACTGAAATGTGATGATATTCGTGATTTGATTTTGACTGAGGAGGTTCGCAGGAAAGATTCTGGCGAGATCTCAGGTACGAGTTCGACACTGAATGTTGATTTTAGAGGGAGATGACATTACAAGAACTCAAATAGAGGGAGATTAAAATCAAAATCTGGTCAGCAGACAACCTGCTGGAATTGTGGCAAAACTGACCACATAAAGAGGAACTGCAAGAATCTCAAAAATATGAAGAATGATAACACAAATGTGATATCTGAAGAAGTACATGATGTACTATTGCTGACAGTTCATAGTTTTGTTGATGATAGAAGTGAAAAGGAGAGTGGGTCCGAGGCACCCATTCCTATTGTTCCACAAATAGATGATGGAGAACTAAAAAACTATGAAGAAATCTTACAAGATGAAAGTTCGAGTAAGTTGGAGCTGGCAAAACTTTCACCAGGGAAGAAGACATTACACAACAAGTGGGTGTACCATACGAAAACTAAGCATGATGACAGTAAGAGGTATTAGGCTAGACTTGTTGCAAAAGATTTTCAGCAGAGACAGAATATTGCCCATGCAGTGGGAGTTGTAAGCAGAGAAAATAGTAATCTAGGAAATAACTTGGAGGTGCAAGGCTATTTGGACCTTGCTGATATGTTGACTGAGAGTATTACTCTTGAGAAACTGAAGTTGTGCGCAGCTTCAGTTGGTCTTCTAGAGTGAAGACAGAGGTTTTGAGTTGCAAAGGTGGAGGATTCATGGAGGATTCATGTTTGAAGAAAAAGGACGACATCACCAGTGGAGGATATCAGTTTGAGGAAGAAGTGGTTGTAGCAGATATATCGGTCTCCAAATGGGAGATTGTTAAGCGCTGGAGTCTGATCCATGCCTCCCGATCCCGCTCCCGCACTTTCGATCGCGAAACAGTCGCGACCCGCTCCCCTTGGCGTCGATTCACGAACCATATGCGCAAGCGTCTGCCGCGAAGCTTCGCTTTGCTTCGTCCCGCTCAACTGTTCCCGCTTTCTTCTCACGATAAAAGGTTCGCGCGACTCTCTTTTAGAAAATAGTCACGGTTGGTGTTCTTCTTAGGTTTCCTCGGTATAGAGGAAGGTTTCCTTGGGATAGAGAAAGAGAAGTGCAATGTGTAGTTCATTGCGCTTAACCGTTCCCGCTTTCTTCTCGCGATAAAAAGTTCGCACTGCTCTCTTTTAGAAAATAGTCACGGTTGGTGTTCTACTTCGGTTTCCTCGGTATAGAAGAAAGTTTCATCGGGATAGAGAAAGAGAAGTGCAGGTGTAGTTCATTGCGGTGAAGGAAGAAGAAAGAAGAAGAAGAAGATTGTTCTCCGTTGACTTCTTCTTGGTGGCTTGTGACAGAAGAGAAATTCAATTTATTTCGCTCGTAAGTTTATCTTATTCAGTGTATCTCGGCATATAGTTTCTTCGGTGTATCTCGTGTAAAGAGAGAAGAAGAGAAGCAATGAAACCTGAGATTCGTCTTGTAAGTCGAGGTGATGGACTGGTGTAAATTCCTCAAGTAGTAAAATCATCTTCAACTCCATGGATATAGGCAATTTGTCGAACCAGGTAAATCTGTGTGTTATTGTTTGATGTGATTTTTCTCGATTTATTTTTTTATTTCGTAGATAGTTCTCATGTTTGATTTATATACAACAACAAATGCAAGTAACCAACATCTACATCCGAGTTTATGAGGTTATCCGTGAAGATAACGTAAGAGTTATGTGATCCGATCCGATTAAGGAACAGAGATTTGGTCCCGTCGTGGATAAGAAGGCGGGGGATGTGCAGAACGCCGTCCTTAAACTTGATTTCCCAAAACCCATCACTTTTCAGCGACGCAGTGGATGAGCTGTAACCACTGCTTGTCGGCGACGGGCAGCGTGTGAGACCTGCGCCGGAGAATCCATGGCCGGAAAGCTCGTTTTGTGCCCGGGAGGAGGAGGCTGCGGCGAAAGACGTCGAGGCAATGGAGGGCTTCGTTGCTGTCGGCGTCGAAAAGAGGATCGAAGGAGGCGGCGGAAGGGAGGGGGTCGTCGGTGGGCCTAAGGGGGTCAAAGAAACAGAGGCCGAGGACCGAGCTGGTGGGCGAGAATGTGGTCGAGTACGAAGAGAGGGTGCTGTTCTCGAGCATAATCATGTCGCGCTAGAGTGAGTGCATAGTTCCTCATACGACGAAGACTGGGTTAGTGGGGGCGTAGCCAAGGTAAGGGAGGCCCTTGCCTGCAACGTCTAATTATTGGGTGCGGAGAGCGCGCGCAGAGTTGCGTGCGCCCTCCGCACGCAATAATCACTCGCCTGCAACGCTGCGGAAGAGTTCGATGGCCAATATGGAGTCGAGGACGAGGGATTCGACGAATGAGTCCGCGGAGTTGGAGAGGGGAGCTTCGTTAGCATTAGGTCATCAACGCTCAGTTTTCGGTGCGTATGGAGAGGTAATTGGATAACAATAACTCCTAGTACCAGTATATTTTGCTGTTTGATGCTCATCTTTTTTCTAGATTTGTGAGGTTATTGGGCGTATTAACCCCAATAACAACGACATAACACTTCAATACCCTCCGAACAACCATCATACACACACAATTCTAGAATTATGTGTGTTTGACGTATGTAAATATTTTTCCGGGCTGGGGTTTGGGAGATTCGTCTCAACGCTTTCGGGAATTATAATAAAAGTTTTTATAAAGATTTATTGAAGTAATACTGAAAAATGTTAAAGAATTCTATAATAAATTTATTAAAGGGCCATTTCTCATTGACACTAAAAGTTTAAAGGAAATTTGCATGCGTAGCACACAATTCTTATGAATTTATATTTTTCACAACTAAATTTTCATTTTTACATGCATNGGGCCCGGGAGGAGGAGGCTGCGGCGAAAGACGTCGAGGCAATGGAGGGCTTCGCTACTGCCGGCGTCGAAGAGAGGATCGAAGGAGGTGGCGGAAGGGAGGTGGTCGTCGGTGGCCTAAGGGGGTCGAAGAAACAGAGGCCGAGGACCGAGCTGGTGGGCGAGAATGTGGTCGAGTACGAAGAGAGGGAGCTGATTCTCGAGCATAATCATGTCGCACTGGAGTGAGTGCATAGTTCCTCATGCGACGAAGACTGAGTTAGTGGGGGCGTAGCCAAGGTAAGGGAGGCCCTTGCCTGCAACGCTGCGGAAGAGTTCGATGGCCAATATGGAGTCGAGAACGAGGGATTCGGCGGAGGGGAGCTTCGTTAGCATTAGGTCATCAACGCTCAGTTTTCGGTGCGTGTGGAGAGGTAATTGGATAACAATAACCTCCAGTAACCTTCTAGTACATTTTGTGGTTTGATGCACATCTTTTTTCCAGTCATTAGAGAGATTTGTGAGGTTATTTAACGTATTAATCCCAATAACAGTAACATAACCCTCCAATACCCTCCGAATAACCATCATATATACGCAATTTTACATATGTAAACATTTTTCTCGGCTGGAGTTTGGGAGATTCGTCTCAACGCTTTCAGGAATGATAATAAAAGTTTTTATAAGGATTTATTGAAGTAATACTGAAAATGTTAAAGAATTCTATAATAAATTTATTAAAGGGCCATTTCTCATTGACACTAAAAGTTTAAAGGAAATTTGCATACGTCACAATTCTTATGAATTTATATTTTTCACAACTAAATTTTCATTTTTACATGCACAACATTTTACTTATGCATGAAAAGGTTGAATTTCATTGTTACCCAAGTAATTTTCGCATTTCTTAAACTACCACGTGGTGGCCTGAAAGTATTGAGTTAGCCTCATTGCCGTTGGTTATGCTTTGAATGCCTGTATTTGTGGATATGATTTTTTTTTTTTTACTTTATGAATAGAGTATTTGCTAAAACGGAGATTTTCTTACATACCACTCAATTTCTATGTATTTATACATCAAACAACTATACTTCAATTATCTATGCATGAAAATATGTATTTTACCTTTTTAAANTTTTTTTTTTTTTTTGACTTTATGAATAGAGTATTTGCTAAAACGGAGATTTTCTTACATACCACTCAATTTTTATGTATTTATACATCAAACAACTATACTTCAATTATCTATGCATGAAAATATGTATTTTGCCTTTTTAAAGTGAAAATGATGGTATTTTTGATGTGATATGAAAGATTTGGCTGGTACATATGTAAAAATCAAAGTTTAGGTGTTAGATATGTAAATGCAAGGGAATTGAGTGGCACGTATGTAAACACCCCTAATAATCTGATTAATAGAAATTGTGACCTGTAATGACGTAATTGTTGAATTGGATTANTTTGATGTGATATGAAAGATTTGGCTGGTACATATGTAAAAATCAAAGTTTAGGTGTTAGATATGTAAATGCTAAGGAATTGAGTGGCACGTATGTAAACACCCCCTAATAATCTCACTAATAGAAATTGGGACCTGTAATGACGTAATTGTTGAATTGGATTGGGAATGAAGGATAATAGATAACCTAATCAAATCAGAAACGTGCAGATAATCCTTTATTTTAAGAAATCCTCTGCTGGCTATTCTCTTTTTCTGGGCGTGTTTTGTTAATTAAAAAAAAAAAAAAGAATTTTTGCGCCTGATGGTTCCACTTTGCTTCTCTATGGCTGGGAATGTGACTTCATGTAATCGCTAATTTTGTTTTTAAAATATTGTGAATATGGATTTAAATAATGAGATGTTGCCAAGTTNCACAAGATTTAACTTGGAAAATCTAAGAGCGGGATAAAAACACGAAGCCACACAAAAATAAAAAAATTTACTGTGAAGAAAATAAGGAGAATTATACAAATTACACCACACTCAAAAATCTCCATACTTTGGAATACTTCATAACAATCCTTTTATTTGCACAAGAGTGAACTTGAAATCTATCATATGACATAATTCCATAGGAAAGCCGAGACTCTAAATGAAAGCTATTTGAATTCAATTATATAGGGATTGGGGCACCACAATAGCGGTGGTACAACGCTCCAATAAACACGAGGGTGTTGGCCTTTGAAAGCTGCATTATCAAGCTCTCAGGTTCTAAATATTGGATTGGGCTTTGCGGCTTTGCATGTCTTGGCACTCGGGCATTGGAGTGTCATGCTTTTGGGTACTAAACTTGTAATGAGTGTGGTGACTCTGGCTTCTGAACTGCGGGGCATTCTGCACCAAAAAAAAAGAAAAAAAAAAAGAAAAAAGAAAGGGAGGCCTAGTGTAGGGGAACACGCGTAACCCCAACAAACTCATTGTCAAGCTTAATTGGTGAAACTAAGGGCTTTGAGTGACTGACTGCTTGATAGAATCAGGTATCACATAATAACAAAAATTAACATTAAAATTTAAAGTATCCAAAATCCAACTAGCTAGGGAGAAAATGAAACTTGTACCTAAAGTAAAGAATATCACAACTAAAATCCATCACTGATAAATTTTCATCTATGGTGAGAGTTCATCGAATGATATCATTGAATCTATTATAAGAAAATATCAACAAATAAGTTTGACAAATAAAATAAATAAATAACTTCTATTTATTAAAGCATAAATAAGGAGGCACTGAGACATATGATATGAACAATAAAATAAGGTGACTTACTATATATATTATCCTGAAGCGAAATGTCATCATATGTTCTTCAGTTCATGGTAGTGCTATAATGCCTTAATGAAATTTGTCATTTGTGTTGAATTTATTTCTAATATGATAATAGTTATGATCAATTATTTAATAATATGTAATCAACGACAATTGCTCTTGCATCTCCCAATGCAGTCATATCCGACCCAAGCAGGTCTCACTAATATATTATTCAACAATCATTTTATTATTCAATTGCATTTCAATATATAAATAGTTATAATCGGTTTTTTCACACCTCAACATCATTAAGGCAAACACTAACCTAAGAAAATTCAATAATTTCTCTTAGAGCAGTTACTTTATAAATGATTCATGTTATGATTGTTTTCGACAAATTGTATGCTGGTTGTCGACTATTGGACACAACTCTCCACTTTTTTTCTTAGAGTGGTCACTTTATTAAGTGTTGCTGAGATGAGAATGCTTAAGTGGATGAGTGGCTTGATGCTCNGTTGCTGAGATGAGAATGCTTAGGTGGATAAGTGGCTTGACGCTTAGAGACAAAATGTGAAATGAATATATCTATAATAAGGTTGGTGTAGCTCCAGTGGCGGAGATTAGAGAGAGTCGTCTTAGATGGTTTGGTCAAATTAAATGTTGATCATCTGATAATTCGTTTAGGAGAGTAAAAGACTTTGGTATATTGTATAAAAAATGATCTTAATCTATTAAAATTAAATGAAAATATAATAGTCAATAGGATGCAATGGAGAGAAAGCATTCATGTAGTTGACCACACTTAGTAGGATAAAGGCTTGTTGTTGGTGGTGGTGGTGGTGGTGGAGTGGCCACTTTGAAAGTCTTTGGTATCTAAAAAAGGTTTACCAACACACACACAATTGCATATAAATGTACAACACTACAAATATACAACAGTTATTTTATAAACAATATTTTTAAAGTTATTGGTATTTTAAAAACATGTGTTTTGCACAAATACAATCAAAACAACCTACAGAAAGTAAATATTGTATTTGCAAAAATTAACTCTAATATACAAAAATTTGTGCAACAATACATTAAAAGACGACTTCTTATATACTTCTAACATGTTATGAATAATAAAAGACTTATACAACATGTGCAAGCGAAGCTTTAAGTTGGGTTTGGAAAGCCACAAAATAGCTATGAGCCTAATACAAATGACATGGATAGCATCCCTAACAATTAATGCNAATTCAAACCCATCACAGAATCCACACAACCAAATTTCTTTCCTTTAACGCATCACAATTGTCACCTCCTCTGCAAACAAAACAGAGCTGGGGTATTATATATAGTTACAAGCAGCTCCGTGAATCAGATAAATAAATAAATAAATTATTAACCACGAAACACTTTCACCGTAGAAAAGTATTAGAAAAAAAAAAATAAAAAAACTCAAAAAATCAAATAAGGGTTGAATCATAAAATTGGCAAATTTGGCTTGTAATTGCCATAAGCACCACGTCTGTGCAGAAGTGAGCAGAAGCAAAACAACGGCAGAAACCAAGGAGATGATAGCCCGTGGATTGCTAAAATACTTATGACTCAGGCTGGCCATCCAAGCATTCTACCTATGGCTACAGTAGCAATTTACCTTCTCCGATGGCTCCAACAAGAAGCAGTCATTTAAGTCGAACACCGCCTCCTGGGAAAGCCGGTTGAACAAATCAAATGCTCGATAATTCCCCTGTAATGTTGTTAAGCGCTGGAGCCCGATCCACACCTCTTGATCCCGCTCCCGCACTCCCGATCGCAAAACATTTGCAACCCGCTCCCCTTGGCGTCGATTCGCGAACCGTAGACACAAGCGTTTGACGCAAAGCAATTGCTTCACTTGGTCCTGCTCAACTGTTCCCGCTTTTTCCTAGCGATATAAAGTTCGTGCGGCTCTCCTTTAGAAAATAGTTACGGTTGGTGTTCTTCTTCGGTTTTCTCGGGATAGAGGAAGAGAAATGCAATGTGTAGTTCCTTGCGATGAAGAAAGAAGAAAGAAGAAGAAGAAGATTGTTCTCCCTTGAATTCTTCTTGGTGGTTTGTGGTAGAAGAGAAATTGAGTTTATTTTTCTTGTAAATTTATCTTCTTCGGTGTATTTTGGTGTAGAGTTTTTTCGGTGTATCTTGGTGTAGAGAGAGAAGAACAGAGAGAGAGCAACGAAGTGTGAGATTCCTCTTGTAATTCGAGGTGATCGATTGATGTAAATTCCTCGGGTAGTAAAATCCTTTACAACTCCGTGGACGTAAGCAATTTGTAAAACCATGTAAATCTGTGTTCTTTTATGATGTGATTTTTCTCGTTCTATTTTTCGCTTCGTCAATCGTTATCTTGTTTGATTTATATATATACCACATCAACTAGTGTATCTCTTATTCCAACAACTGGTATCAAAGCCGTGTTTCAGATTTGATTGAGGAAGAATGATGACTGCAGATGAAATAAGGGTTTCAGCGATTGAGAAATTTGATGACACAAATTTTGGTTATTGGAGAATGCAGATAGAGGACTATCTCTATGGGAAGAAACTTCATCTTCCGTTATAGAGGAAAAAACTTGAAGGGATGGATGGAGCTGAATGAAATTTGTTGGATTGACAAGTTCTGGGGGTTATTCTATTGACCCTATCGAGGTCCATTGCCCACAACCTCGTCAAGGAGAGGACGACTGCAGGTCTTATGGCAATATTGTTAGGTATGTATGAAAAGTCATGGGCGAATAACAAGGTGTAATTGATGAAGAAGTTACTCAATTTGAAGATGACAGAAAGTATTTCTGTTGCTCAACACCTGAAAGATTTCAATACTATCACAAATCAATTGTCGTCTGTTGAAATTGATTTTGATGATGAGATACATGCGCTGATATTGTTGGCATCGTTGTCAAATAGTTGAGAAGCCATGATGATGAAAGTTAGGAGTTCTACATGTAAACCTAAACTGAAATGCGATGATATTTGTGATTTGATTTTGGCTGAGAAGGTTCGCATGAAAGATTCTAGCGAGATCTCAGGTACGAGTTCAACATTGAATGTTGATTTCAAAGAGAGATGACATGACAAGAACTCAAATAGAGGGATATCAAAATCAAAATCTGGTCAGCAGATAACCTGTTGGAATTGCGGCAAGGCTGATCATATAAAGAGGAACTACAGGAATCCCAAGAATATGAAGAATGATAATACAAATGTGATATCTGAAGAAATACATGATGCACTATTGTTGTCAGTTCATAGTTATGTTGATAATGGAAGTGAAAAGGAGAGTGGGTACGGGGCACCCATTTCTATTGTTCCACAGACAGATGATGGAGGACCAAAGAGCTATGAAAAAATCTTGGAAGATGACAGTTTGAGCAAGTGGGAGTTGACAAAACTTTCACCAGGAAAGAAGACATTACACAACAAGTGAGTGTACCAGGTATAAGGCTAGACTTGTTTCAAAAAGTTTTCAACAGAGACAGAATATTGCCCATGCAGTGAGAGTTGTAAGCAGAGACAAGAGTAATCTAGGAAATAGCTTGGAGGTGCAAAACTATTTGGAGCTTGCTGATATGTTGATTGAGGTTGTTACTCTTGATAAACTAAAGTTGTGCGCAGCTTCAGTTGATCTTTTGGAATGAAGACAGAGGTTTTGAGTTGCAGATGTAGAGGATTCATGTTTGAAGAAAAAGAGCGACATCATCAGTGGAAGATATCAGTTTGAGGAAGAAGACGTTGTAGCAGATGTATCGGTCTCCAAATGGGAGATTGTTAAGCATTGGAGCCCGATCCACGCCTCCCGATCCCGCTCCCGCACTCCCAATCGCGAAACAGTCGCGACCTGCTCCCCTTGGCGTCTATTCGCGAACTGTAGGCGCAAGCGTCTGCCGCGAAGCTTCGCTTCGCTTTGTCCCGCTCAACTGTTCCCGCTTTCTTCTCCCGATAAAATGTTCGCACGGCTCTCTTTTAGAAAATAGTCACGGTTGGTGTTCTTCGATTTCCTCAGTATAGAGGAAGGTTTCCTTGGGATAGAGGAAAGAAGTGCAAAGTGTAGTTCATTGCGATGAAGGAAGAATAAAGAAGAAGAAGATTGCTCTCCCTTGACTTCTTCTTGATGGCTTGTGGCAGAAGAAAAATTGAGTTTATTTTTCTTGTAAGTTTATATTCTTCGATATATCTCGGTGTAGAGAGAGAAGAACAGATAGAGAAGAAGGAAGCAACGAAGCGTGAGATTCCTCTTGTAATTCGAGATGATCGACTTGTGTAAATTTCTCAAGTAGTTAAATCGTCAGCAAATCCGCGGACATAGTCAATTTGCCGAACCAGGTAAATCTGTGTGTTATTTTATGGTATGATTTTTCTCGTTTTATTTTTCATTTCGTGGATCATGNACTTTGTACTTTACTCCTCATTTTTCTTCAAAGTAAATTTCTTTGTGTAGCATGGCTTCGAGTTTTTTTTTTCTCGTTCTCGAGTTATTTCGATGTTAAATATGATATTTTCTTAGCTTTCTTGCTTCGTTCCTTTTGCTCAAAATTTTGTTTCGGATCTCTCAAATCGGTTTTCATAATTTAGATATTTGAGCACGGGAGTTGGCTTCATGAGCGAGAGGAGCAGTCGATGTGGGATGAGGCTGAGAGAAAAAAGAAAGGTAGCATAATTGGTGAGATTAATGGAAACAAAGCCTCTTGCAAATGAGGAGAAATCATGGAATTCTTGTGACCAGGGAGAGATGAAGGCGATAATTGTGCAGAAGGAGTGTTCAACTTGATTTGTTCGTGCGAAACAAAGGCAGTTCTAAGTGTTTATCCGCAACCATAAGATAGTTGAGTCCCAACACATACGGGCGTGTCCGAGTAAACTCAAAAAATATTATTTTGAGTTACAATTATCAATAGTTATGCTACAAATTTGAGCTTTCCATATTCTCATCTGATGCACATGATGACCTACTTTGCTTTCCTTGACACGCTTTTTTTAGTAAGGTTTTCTGTATTTGAGCCTGTAATTGTTCAAAGGTGGATTATCTTTCATGCATCTATAAGTGATCCGAACGCAATATGATAGTTTGTACAAATATAGAAAATTAATATTTTATAAACTATTGTCAATAGGATGATAAAAAATGAGCGTTAATAATTATAATAATAAAAATGTCCGATCTTTAACGAGACATGGTAGGATGGGAATTGAGATGTAACGTGCAAAGCATTGTCCTTGCTTGCTCTTCAAGAAATATGTCATTCACTATTTGTTATCTGTGGGTTTGTTTCTAGCTTGCTTTTTTAAAGGTTGAAGATTTTGATTTGCAAATTTGATGTGGAAGCGTTGGGCATATGCAGAGGGAATAATTGCGAGAATCGAATTGATATTTAACATATATGATGCCAAGTTTCAAGTTTTTAATATTGTTAATATTGATTAAACAATGAGAAGTTACATATCTTGATGATGTTTTAGAATTAGCTGTAAAATTATATATGTCGAAAGGGTTTATGGACCTTCAACTTTCAAGTGGCCAACTAAAAAATTTTGTGATTTTGTTTGGTTTAAGGTTATTGTTTATTGAAGTTCTTTAGGATTTATTTTGAAAATCTGATGTAATTCTAGGGATAAATGGGTTTAAAAATTGTTCACTGGATGAGAATAAATGGTAGTTCATTGGATGAGAATAAACGGTAGTTAACTTCAATCAAACTGATTGTTGAATCCTTTTGAGACGTTGGGTCCTATATAGTCTATGGATTAATACAACCTAAGAGTGACTTAGAGAGGGTGAGAGAAGAAGATGAAGGTTCTGTCCATGCTTGAAGTTTTCATTTTTTTCGATGATTCTCCTTCGATAGGTCGGAGAAGATAATCTAATCTCTATTAGAAGAGTGAGAGAAAGAAAGGCATGAATTCAAAGGTAATATTCCTATTTTGATGAATTTTGTGGTTAACTTAACCGTTCCTCTTAGATTTCTTTCGAAATTCTAATATCATGATTAATGTTAACAAATTAACTGGCCAAGTTAAAAGTCAATAAGTTCTCTAAGTTAATCTAACAAAGTTGAAATGTTTACACAAAGAACCACATCTAAATGCCAAGCAATCATCCATACACTTGTACAACAAAGAAGAACTAAAAATCTACTCACTAAGCGTGCCAAATTTTATCAACACAAACATTATATTAAAGATAGAAATCATACACAAGAGTCTCACAAACTGTTTCTTAGAGAAGCAAATAAGGACTCATAATATTGCAAACTCTTACACTCTCATAATGTCCCACTCTTTCTCTAAAACTTNTAAGTTAATCTAACAAAGTTGAAATGTTTACACAAAGAACCACATCTAAATGCCAAGCAATCATCCATACACATGTACAACAAAGAAGAACTAAAAATCTACTCACTAAGTGTGCCAAATTTTATCAACACAAACATTGTATTAAAGATAGAAATCATACACAAGAGTCCCACAAACTGTTTCTTAGAGAAGCAAATAAGGACTCATAATATTATCTCTTTCAAATCCAGAGTATGTTGATGGAATTGCAAACTCTTACACTCTCATAATCTCCCACTCTTTCTCTAAGAGTCGCTCTAAAATGCTTCGTTGATCTTCTCCACACTTCTCCAGAAGTTCTTCATGTTTTAAAATGACAGAAAAGTGAGAAAAATGACCCTTATTTTTGTATCCATCGTTTAAGCAGACTCTCCCAGCGAAACTACGGGTCCAACTGTTCAAACCATCAATTTTTGCGTACTGTAGCCTAGGCGTCCATGAGTGGCGTCGATGCGCCGTAATTCTGCCATCATGTATCTTTCGATGCACAACATTAATACTTATTATTAAATTAAATTACACGTAAAATTTAACAAGACNGTTCAAACCATCAATTTTTGCGTACTGTAGCCTAGGCGTCCATGAGTGGCGTCGATGCGCCGTAATTCTGCCTTCATGTATCTTTCGATGCACAACGTTAATACTTATTATTAAATTAAATTACACGTAAAATTTAACAAGACTTTTTTTTTTGTTTAGTGATTGAATAATTTATCTATTCTATATTAAGTGCATATAATGAATTAGTCCTCCACCTTCTTTCATCTTTCACCATGAAAGGTGCGTGACCCATTTTATCAGAACAAAAGGTTTTTAGGGCATCTTGCATATTCCTCAGCATAATGTGGATCTACTAATTCTTTAGCTATCACTGAGATTGTAGAAAATTGTCTTCTTCAATTATTTTTAGGAAGATTTACATACATATCATTCAATCCTTATATATTTACGTATCAAACATAAAATTTAACTTTTACATTCATGTCACCTTCCCAAAACATGAAGATGTGGTCCTTAATTTTCTAAAGTTAAAATGATCTTATTTTTGATATGATAAGAAAAATTTGAAGATGTGGTCCTTAATTTTCTAAATTGTAAACGAGCCGAACACGANTCATGATTTATATATATATATATATATATATATATATATATATATCACATCAACTGGTGTAAATCTTATCCAACAACAAATACAAACATGCACATCCGAGTTCATGAGGTTATCCATGAAGACAACGTAAGACGTTATGTGATTCGATTAAGGAACAGAGATTTGGTCCCGTCGTGGATAAGAAGGCGGGGGATGTGCATAACGCCGTCCTTAAACTTGATTTCCCAAAACCCATCACTTTTTCAGTGACGCAGTGGATGAGCTGTAACCACTGCTTGTCGGCGACGGGCAGCGTGTGAAACCTGCGCCGAAGAATCCATGGCCGGGAAGCTCGTTTTGGGCCCGGGAGGAGGAGGCTGCGGCGAAAGACGTCGAGGCAATGGAGGGCTTCGCTACTGCCGGCGTCGAAGTGAGGATCGAAGGAGGTGGCGGAAGGGAGGGGGTCGTCGGTGGGCCTAAGGGTTCGAAGAAACAGAGGCCGAGGACTGAGCTGGTGGGCGAGAATGTGGTCGAGTACGAAGAGAGGGAGCTGATTCTCGAGCATAATCATGTCACACTGGAGTGAGTGCATAGTTCCTCATAGTAAGGGAGGCCCTTGCCTGCAATGCTGCAGAAGAATTCGATGGCCAATACGGGGTTGAGGACGAGGGATTAGTCGGCGGAGTTGGAGAAGGGAGCTTCGTTAGCATTAGGTCATCAACGCTCAATTTTCGGTGCGTATGGAAAGGTAATTGGGTAACAATAACCTCCCACTAACCTTTTAAGTATATTTCACGGTTAGATGCTCATATTTTTTCCAGGAGAGATTTGTGAGGTTATTGGGCGTATTAACCCCAATAACAGCGGCATAACCCTCCAATACCCTTCAAATAACCATCATACACACACAATTCGTCTCAACGTTTTCAGGAATTATAATAACAGCTTTTATAAGGATTTATTGAAGTAATACTGAAAAATGTTAAAGAATTCTATAATAAATTTATTAAAGGGCCATTTCTCATTGACACTAAAAGTTTAAAGGAAAATTGCATACGTATCACACAATTCTTATGAATTTATGTTTTTCACAACTAAATTTTCATTTTTGCATGCACAACATTTTACTTATGCATGAAAAGGTTGAATTTCATTGTTACCCAAGTAATTTTCGCATTTCTTAAATTACCACGTGGTAGCCTGAAAGTATTGAGTTAGCCTCATTAGGGTGTAAACGAACCGAACACGAACGAACATAGCTTGTGTTCGTGTCCGATTCGTTTAAAATTTAGTTTGTTTGAAGTAAGCTCGTGTTCGAAATTGTTCGTGAAGTCACTGTTCGTGTTCGTTTCTTAACGAACGAGTCGTACACGAGCCGAACACGAGCTGTTCTCGAACGACGAGCCTGTTTGACATCTCTAATATTAATATATATAAATATATATTACATTAATTATATAGTTTATATTATATAAATATATAATATCTATATTAGCATATTATTTATATAGTATATTAATATATTATTATTTATTTATTTATTATATATTATAATTTATAAAATTTAATTTTTTAAAATACCATAAATTTTTATATGTAATTATTTTAAATTATTTTATATTTCGAACAATAACGATTCGAACACGAACAAACGCATCACTATTTGTGTTTGGTTCGTTTAACTAACCGAACAGAAAAAAAATTATTCACGTTCGTCTCTTTTATTTATCGAACGAATCGAACACGAACTCATTGACGAACCGAACCCGAACTCATTGACGAACCGAACACGAACTGTTCGCGAACAACGAGCTTTTTTGACAGCCGTAAGCCTCATTGTCGTTGGTTACGCTTTGAATGCCTGTATTTGTGGATATGAATTT
This sequence comes from Phalaenopsis hybrid cultivar, assembly GCA_002079205.1. Taxonomy (NCBI): domain Eukaryota; kingdom Viridiplantae; phylum Streptophyta; class Magnoliopsida; order Asparagales; family Orchidaceae; genus Phalaenopsis; species Phalaenopsis hybrid cultivar. The sequence goes on along the minus strand of JXCR01030443.1, from coordinate 169,860 downwards.
ATTTTTTTTGACTTTATGAATAGAGTATTTGCTAAAAATGTATAGTAATAAATACGGAGATTTTCTTACATACCACTCAATTTCTATGTATTTATACATCAAACAACTATACTTCAATTATCTATGCATGAAAATATGTATTTTATATTTTTAAAGTGAAAATGATTGTATTTTTGATGTGATATGAAAGATTTGGCGGGTACATATGTAAAAATCAAATTTTAGGTGTTAGATGTGTAAATGCAAAGGAGTTCAGTGGCACGTACGTAAATACCCCTAATAATCTCACTAATAGAAATTGGGACCTGTAATGACGTAATTGTTGAATTGGATTGGGAATGAAGGATAATAGATAACCTAATCAAATCAGAAACGTGCAGATAATCCTTTATTTTAAGGGCGTGTTTTGTTAATTAAAAAGAAAGAACCCTTACGCCTGATGGTTCCACTTTGCTTCTCTGTGGCTGGGAATGTGACTTCATGTAATTGTTAATTTTGTTTTTAAAATATTGTGAATAGGGATATAAATATGAGATGTTGCCAAGTTTTTATTATTTTAAAAAGTTGATTTTTCAAGCATTAAAGGCTCCCGGTATCTCTAAAGATTCTTTAAGAGCTATCCTTCACGCATCAAGATTTGTGCAACAAATTTTGATCATGCAACAAATATTAAAGGAGCAAAAACAGGCTTTTGAATAGAA
>JXCR01030443.1:154356-169125 GCA_002079205.1 Phalaenopsis hybrid cultivar | reverse complement strand
AAAAAAAAAAAAAAAAATACAAGATTTAACTTGGAAAATCTAAGAGCGGGATAAAAACACGAAGCCACACCTAAACAATAAAATCTACTGTGAAGAAAATAAGGAGAATTATACAAATTACATCACAGTAAAAAATCTCAATACTTTGGAATACTTCATAACAATCCTTTTATTTGCACAAGAGAAAACTTGAAATCTATCATACGACACAATTCCACAGGAAAGCCGATACTCTAAAGGAAAGTTATTTGAATTCAATTATATAGGCGTTGGGGCACCACGGTAGCGGTGGTACAACACTCCAATAAACACGAGGGTGCTGGCCTCTGAAAGCTGCATTATCGAGCTCTCAGGTTCTAAATGCTGGATTGGGCTTTGCGGTTTTGCATGTCTTGGCACTCGGGCACTGGAGTGTCATGCTTTTTGGGCACTAAACTTGTACTGAGTGTGGGGACTCTGGGTTCTAAAAGGTGGGGCATTCTGCAAAAAAAAAAAAAAAAAAAAAAAAAAAAAAAAAAAGAGGTCTAGCGTAGGGAACACCCGTAACCCTGACAAACTCATTATCAAGCTTGATTGGTGAAACTAAGGGCTTTGAGTGACCGACTACTTGACACAATCAGGAACCACAATAACAAAAATTAACATTAAAATTTAAAGTATCCAAAATCCAACTAGCTAGGGAGAAAATGAAACTTGTACCTAAAGTAAAGGATATCACAACTAAAATCCATCACTGATAAATTTTCTTCTATGGTGAGAGTTCATCGAATGATATTATTGAATCTATTATAAGAAAATATCAACAAATAAGTTTGACAAATAAAATAAATAAATAGCTTCTATTTATTATAGCATAAATAAGGAGACACTGAGACATATGATATGAACAATAAAATGAGATGACTTACTATATATATTATCATGAAGCAAAATGTAATCATATGTTCTTCACTTCACAATAGTGCTATAATGCCTTAATGTAATTTGTCATTTGTGTTGAATTTATTTCTATATGATAATAGTTATGATCAATTATTTAATAATATGTAATCAACGGCAATTGCTCTTACATCTCCCAATGCAACCTTATTCGGCCCAAGCAGGTCTCACTAATATATGATTCGACAATCATTTTATTATTCAATTGCATTTCAATATATAAATAGTTATGATCGGTTTTGTCACACCTTAACATCATTAAGGCAAACACCAACCTAAGAAAATTCAACAATTTCTCTTAGATTAGTCACTTTATAAATGATTCATGTTATGATTGTTTTCGACAAATTGTATGATGGTTGTCGACTACTGGACACAACTCTCCATTTTTTTTCTTAGAGTGGTCACTTTATTAAGTGTTGCTAAGATGAGAATGCTTAGGTGGATGAGTGGCTTGACACTTAGAGACAAAATGTGAAATGAATATATCTATAATAAGGTTGGTGTAGCTCCAGTGTGGGAGATTAGAGAGAGTCGTCTTAGATGGTTTGGTGAAATTAAACGTTGATCATCTGATAATTCGTTTAGGAGAGTAAAAGACAAAGCTAGACCTAAAAAGACTTTGGTATATTATATAAAAAATGATCTTAGTCTATTAGAATTAAATGAAAATATGATAGTCAATAGGATGCAATGGAGAGAAAACATTCATGTAGTTGACCCCACTTAGTGGGATAGAGGCTTGTTGTTGTTGTTGGTGGTGGTGGTGGTGTAGAGTGGCCACTTTTTAGGTCTTCGGTCTAGCTAGCTAATATCTAAAAAAGTTGTACCAACATACACACAATTGCATATAAGTATACAACACTATAAATATACAACAATCATTTTATAAACAATATTTTTAAAGTTATGGTATTTTAAAAACATGAGTTTTGCACAAATACAATCGAAACAACCTACAGAAAGTAAATATTGTATTTGCAAAAATTAACTCTAATATACAAAAATTTGTGCAACAATACATAAAAGACGACTTTTTATACACTTCTAACATATTATGAATAATAAAAGAGTTATACAACATGTGCAAGCGAAACTTTAAGTTGGGTTTGGAAAGCTACAAAATAGCTATGAGTCTAATACAAATGACATGAATAGCATCCCTAACAATTAATGTTATGTTTATCCCTCAATAAATAACTGTTTTCGTGTGAGACTTCAACATTATTTGATAACCAAATCATTACACCGATTGACACTAATTTGAAGGTTTTACAACCAAAAGAATTTTATTTGAAAATTTAAATCATATTAAAGAATCAAACAAATGCAAATATAAGACCTACACTATCCCAACTTAAGTGTGTAAATTAAGGATTATTAGTGGAAGATAATCAATCAAAATTTCAATACCAAAACCAAAATATAGTTTCAACTCTATGAATCTAATATAGATGAAGAATCAGTTAGAGGTTAACAATTTCAAAATGTGTCAAAATAATAATAATAATAATAATTCGACAATGTCGATAATAATAAATACCAGTAAATTAGGCTAAATTTCTAATAATTTAAATTTTAAAAAGAAAACGAAGGATGCAAAATGACTACTAGATTTTTTACATTAATCGACAAGAGATATGGTGGTATCAGTTAAAGGAAAAAATAAGGGAAGTTATTTAGCAGTTCTCAATTTGAGCACAAGGCTTGCAATTATTTTTTTAGGAGGAGAAATGGGATTTGATTGAAAGCATAAGAGATTTGACTATTTGAAGAGGTTTTAATGTCTGCTAGGGTAGGAGGGCTAGTGGCTGCATTGCAATGCCCTCGCCTTATCCTCTTAACTTGAGAAGGAAGGTGGAGCAGAATGTCATTATAGGCAGCTTGATTGTGTCGATCAATTGCCAAACTCAAAACCCTCAACTTCACTGATCGCAGTGCTATAGTATTAGAACCGCAATGCTATTGTAGCAGCTCCGAGACACTCAACGCTACTCCCAGAAGAAAACTTGTGCTAAAACCTGAGGGCATGTTGCCGAGCACTACGAAGCGGGAGTTGGTTTTAAGCAGTTATTGTTTCGATTTTTGTGTTGGATTTTTGAATTCCCTTGNATGAGTCAAAATAATAATAATAATAATAATTCGACAATGTCGATAATAATAAATACCAGTAAATTAGGCTAACTTGCTAATAATCTAAATTTTAAAAAGAAAACGAAAGATGCAAAATGACTACTAGATTTTTTATATTAATCGACAAGAGATATGATGGTGTCAGTTAAAGGAAAAAATAAGGGAAGTTATTTAGCAGTTTTCAATTTGAGCACAAGACTTGCAATTATTTTTTTAGGAGGAGAAATGGGATTTGATTGAAAGCATAAGAGATTTGACCATTAGAAGAGCCTTTAATGTCTGCTAGTGGAGGAGGGCTAGTGGCTGCATTAATGCCCTTGCCTCACCCTCTTAACTTGAGAAGGAAGGTGGAGCAGAATGTCATTATAGGCAGCTTGATTGTATCGATCAATTGCCAAACTCAAAACCCTCAACTTCACTGATCACAGTGCTATAGTATTAGCTCCGTAATGCTATTGTAGCAGCTCCGAGACACTCAACTCTACTCCCAGAAAAAAAACTTGAGCTAAAACTTGAGTGCATGTTGCTGAGCACTACGAAGTGGGAGTTGGTTTTAAGCAGTCATTGTTTCGATTTTTGTGTTGGATTTTTGAATTCTCTTGTAAGTATCCCAAGGGCGAAGAAGCTTTAATGTGATGTGCTTTGTACTTTACTCCTCAGTTTTCTTCAAAGTAAATTTCTTTGTGCAACATGACTTAGATTTTTTTTTTCTCGTTCTCAAGTTATTTCGATGTTAAATATGCTATTTTCTTAGCTTTCTTGCTTCGTTCCTTTTGTTCAAAATTTTGTTTCGGATCTCTCAAATCGGTTTCCATAATTTACTTCTTTGAGCACGGAAGTTGGCTTCATGAGCGAGAGGAGCAGTTGATGTGGGAGGAGGCTGAGAGAAAAAAGAAAAGTAGCATAATTGGTGAGATTAATTGAAACGAAGCCTCTTGCAAATGAGGAGAAATCATGGAATTCTTGTGACCAGAGAGAGATGAAGGCGATATTTGTGCAAAAGGAGTGTTCAACTTGATTTGTTTGTGCGAAACAAAGGCAGTTCTAAGAGTTTATCCGCAACCATAAGATGTTAAGTTAAGTTCCAACACAAACCGGTGTGTGCCCGAGTAAACTCAAAAAATATAATTTTGAGTTACAATTATCAATAGTTATGCTACAAATTTGAGCTTTCCATATTCTCATCTGATGCACATGATGACCTACTTTGGTTTCCTTGACATGCTTTTTTTAGTAAGGTTTTCTCTATTTGAGCCTGTAATTGTTCGAAGGCGGATTATCTTTCATGCATCTATAAATGATCCAAACGCAATATGATAGTTTGTACAAATATAGAAAATTAATATTTTATAAACTATGTCAATAGGATGATAAAAAATGAGTGTTAATAATTATAATAATAAAAATGTCTGATCTTTAATGAGACATGGTAGGATTGGAATTGAGATGTAACGTGCAAAGCATTATCCTTGCTTGCTCTTCAAGAATTATGTCATTCACTATTTGTTATATGTGGGTTTGTTTCTAGCTTGCTTTTTTAAGGGTTGAAGATTTTGACTTGCAAATTTGATGTGGAAGCGTGGGGCATATGCACAGGGAATACTTGCGAGAATTGAATTGATATTTAACATATTTGATGCCAAGTTTCAAGTTTTAAATATTGTTAATATTGATTAAACAATGAGAAGTTACATATCTTGATGATGTTTTAGAATTAGCTTTATATATGTCGAAAAGGTTTATGGACTTTCAACTTTCAAGTGGCCAACTAAAAAATTTTGTGACTTTGTTTGGTTTAAGGTTATGGTTTATTGAAGTTCTTTAAAATTTATTTTGAAAATTTGATGTAATTCTAGGGATAAATGGGTTTAAAAATTGTTCACTGGATGAGAATAAATGGTAGTTCATTAGATGAGAATAAACGGTAGTTAACTTCAATCAAACTGATTGTTGAATTCTTTTGAGACGTTGGGTCTTGTATAGTCTATATATTGATACAACCTGAGAGGGTGAGAGAAGAAGATGTTGTCCAGGCTTGAAGTTTTCATTTTTTTCGATGATTCTCCTTCGACAGGTAGGAGAAGATAATCTAATCTTTATTAGAAGAGTGAGAGAAAGAGAGACCATGGGATCAATGATCCCTTTCTTCCCCCCCACCCTTGAATATGTAAGAAAGTGAAAGAATAAAAAAATATGCATTGTTTGATGTGAGATATATCCACGATGTCTTACTGAAAAGGTCGCGATGCAGATGCTGAATGGCTCATCAATGTTGAAGGAGCATGTCAATCCCTTTAATGTCGATCCTTACTTCAACCATTTGTCATTCCCATGGATCACTGGCCAAAAAAAACTCTGCAGATGATTCTGACAAGCGTATCAACTCATATGAAAGTGATAGCCAAAATTTCAATCCACCAGGTCAATCCGGCAGGTTAATCCGCTAAGTAAATTCCATGGAACTGATAAGGCATACAATTGGCCCGCTGACACAAATTGTGCAGCTCTTCGGATGTCCATTAGTTGGGAATCAACCCAAGAAAGCCTATTTATTCCATTTTAGGGTCATGATGGACATTTATTCATGTGCATTTTATTCCTCAATTCTCTTATTCCTTTGATAGGTTGGTGCAACAAAAATAAGAGAATAACACACACACACACACACACACACACACCACACGTTACCAGTCTTGACGTGCTTTTATACGAACACATAACTATTAAGATGAGTGCTAATTTTTTGTAAGTGCAGCTAAATTTTGGGTAACAGATTGTGGGTTAATTTCGACATATCTCAGATGATCACAAAATAATTGCTGGTTGTTTGTACTCATGTATTTATCCCATGTTGGGTGAGTTGAGGCATTGCTTTTTCCTAGTTCAAGTCTTCTCCCACTCAGGGCTATAGTTTTCCAGCAGGGAGCAGTCATTCTACCTACTACTGGGCTTGGATTACCCTTTGCTTGGGGTTCTTGGCTCTCAAACAAAGAGTAGTCTCTTAAGCCTCATAACCAGTGTAAGACTGCCTTTCTCTTTGGGACTTTATCATTTCGTAGGAAAAAATCACACAAACTGATATATCTACCTCACCCAATTCAAAGGTAACAAGGTACTAAAAATTGCGAGTAATGAGGATCATGAGTGAATTTTTGGAACTTCTTTACACCGATGAAGTTACTAGTGTTCAACGCCCGTTTCGACTTTTATTCTATCAGGGAATAATCGTCGAGTAATTTCAAATTGGATTCTCACATGAGCGTTAGTGCAAACACTGTTACTTCCTATTAAGAGAAAGGAATAAAAATATAAAATTTTAATATTATAAATATTGATTTTTATAAAACCTTTTTGAGTGTAGACTCCCTGTTGTGTTTATGAGGGTGTCACATGAAAGTTGTACTTTTCATGTATAGGCCCACCCCATTTCCTCAATATCAAATTGGGATCTCTTTTTCCTCTGATCTTCCATATTGAGGAGGGCCATTGACGAGATGGGAAGGAAAATTTTGACGTTCGTCTTGTGTCTAAGAAAATGGGAAAATTGATCCGAAGAAGGGAAAACAAAGAAGAGTTGCAGATTGTTCGTTGAATACGAAGAAGTTGAGGAAGGAACACCTCATGAACTCTGTACAAAAAGAGCCAAAGTTTCATATCTCGTCATGGGTAAGGCGAAGGAGGGCCCTTAGGTCAAGATGAAGGTGGTATCTAGCACACTCCAAATGCGACAAAGCACGAACGACTCACACAAGTATACATGGCATATCAGTAGTATATGGAATGGAGTTTCGTGCGTCGATCCCACAGGGAAAGAGATGATTCCAAATGTGAAAAGTTTTAGTAGTAGTATACGGAATGGAGTTTTGTGCGTCGATCCCACAGGGAACGAAATGATTCCAAATATGAAAAGTTTTAGTTTACTACTGTTAATCCTACCCAAATTTTAAAAGTGAACAAAACCTAAGTTTTTAAGCAATGAAAAAAAAAAGAGTTGTTGATTCAAGTGCCATCCCGAAATCTCCTTTGAAGTGGTAATGTAGGGATTCAAGCCTAGCAAGTGATTCAAAAGAAAGTGTCAAACAGGAGAACATTATTCCTTTTCTCCTTCCAGAAGTCTAAGAAAAATTGAAAATTCTTTTGTTTAGTTCCACAAATCAAATGAAAGGCTCAAGGAAAACTCGCTCCCTTTTTAGTTTGCATGAATTCAAAGGTAATATTCCTATTCTGATGAATTTGTGTGGTTAACTAAACTGTTCCTTTTAGATTTCTTTTGAAATTCTAATATCACAATTAATGTTAACAAATTAACTGGTCAAGTTAAAAGTCAATAAGTTTGCTAAGTTATTCTAACACAGTTGAAAAGTTTACACAAAGAACCACATCTAAATGCCAAGCAATCATCCATACGCTTGTACAACAAAGAAGAACTAAAAATCTATTCACTAAGCGTGCCAAATTTCATCTACACAAACATTGTATAAAATATAGAAATCATACACAAGAGTCTCACAAACTGTTTCTTAGAGAAACAAATAAGAACTCATAATATTATCTCTTTCAAATCTGGAGTATGCTGATGGAATTGAAAACACTCTTACACTCTCATAATCTCCCACTCTTTCTCTAAAACTTTCTCTAAAATGCTTCATTGATCTTCTCCACACTTCTCTAGAAGTTCTTCATGTTTTAAAATGACTGAAAAGTGAGAAAAATGACCCTTATTTTTGTATCCATCGTTTAAGCAGACTCTCCCAGCGAAACTACGGGTCCAACTGTTCAAACCATTAATTTTCGCGTATTGTAGCCTAGGCGTCCATGAGTGGTGTTGGGGCGCCGTAATTCATCATTCATCGCAGCACATCGACGTTGGTGTCGTGGCGCCTAGGCACTGTACTGTAGTGCCTCGGGGCTGCATTTGGAGCGCCAAGATTCCTAGTGCTCGGGAACTTGTCGCAAATTTTCTCCAATCAAGGCTCTTAAGTATCTGAGGTTAGTGTCTAGGCGCTGGCTTCCAGCATCCCGACGCTACTCTTGCGGCGTCGAAATTTTAACCGCTCGGGAAATCACTCATTTCCGGGCTAGTTCCAGAGCCTAGGCACCTAGTCTTGGCTCCTAGGCGCTAGAACACCATGTTGCTTTATTTGCCTTGTTTTGAATTCTAATTGCTCCTCACATGTTTCTTGCATTATATCGCTAAAAGATTTTCAAAACATAACATAAACATTCAAACTAGTAGATTAAGTTGATAAATAGGCACTGAATTTACGTGTCAGTATCATCTTTGTAGTCTAACATCTGTCTTTATGGCCAACTATTATATTTGTAGCAACCTATTGTGGTATTTGTGACAAACTACTACTGTCACGGTTTCTAACCACAGCCTCTGTGACAAACTTTATAGTACAACTACAACATTTATGACTAACTGTTATTTTTGTAGCTAACAACTATTGTCGTTATGGCTACCTATTGTTATTACAACCAAGAGCCACAGTTGTTGTAGTCGAAGTATTACTATCATAGCTAAACTACTGTCGTAAATGTGTGATTATTAGTTTTGTAATTCAATATTTTCTAATTCAGTAAAAGAGTGAACATATGTACTTACAATTACATATTGTATTATTTTAAGTGGGTTAGACGCTGTGATTTTTTCTCTTTTCAGGATTTTTTCACATAAAAAATCTTAAAGTCTTCTTTTTGTTATTTTTGATTTAGCTCTATGTGTGTTGGATCTTCATTCAAAACTAAAACATTAGATAATCATTTTACCATCATGTATCTTCCGATGCACAACAGTAATACTTATTATTAAATTAAATTACACGTAAAATTTAACACGAAATTTTTTTTGTTTAGTGATTGAATAATTTATCTATTCTATATTAAGTGCATATAATGAATTAGTCCTCCACCTTCTTTCATCTTTCACCATGAAAGGTGCGTGACCCATTTTATCAGAACAGAAGGTTTTTAGGGCCTCTTGCATATTCATCAACATAATGTGGATCTACTAATCCCTTAGTTATCACTGAGATTGTAGAAAATTGTCATCTTCAATTATTTTTAGGAAGATTCACATGCATATCATTCAATCCTTATACATTTACATATCAAACATAAACTTTAACTTTTACATTCATGTCACCTTACCGATACATGAAGATGTGTTCCTTAATTTTCTAAAGTTGAAATGATGGTATTTTTGATATGATATGAAAAATTTGAGCGATATGATTGTAAAATGTAAAATTTAGACATTTGATATGTAAATACAAAGGAATTGAGTGGCCTGTATGTAAATGCCCATTTAAGAGAATGGTTGGGCCACAATCATGCTGGAAATCCTGGCTTGGTGGTGATAAACATTGTTTTCTCAAATTAAATCAGAGGGCTGACATTTTAACGCCATCAAATAACGTAGGAACTAAAGGATTATTTTTATTTATTGACCACCTTTACATAATAATAGTCATCATAGCATGAACAATGATGTCTTTCATTAGGTGGTTGGAATTAATTATGGCCCATAGCTATTTCAGAAGAACTTGTTCTCCTGATAAGCTGCGCTGTCGCGTGGTATACGAGGTTTCCTCGTATTATTGGTTGGCCCACATTAGAGTCCTCTAATTTTTTGCATTTAATTCGTTCATCTCTGTCATTTTACACGGCTAATATTTTTTGAATAAGAAACATTCAAGTTTAAATTAAAAATTATTCACAGTTCTAATTTTAATAAATTTATAATTAAGCTGCCAAATCAATGAGACGAGCTCGTTGACACCAAAATTGGCCTAATCCGAGTTAAATCAAGCGAAGATCTAGCTGTTAAACAATTTTGGAAGTTTTGAATGACTAATTAGAAGATCAAATGAATTCTAAATTTAACAATCTTAAAATCAGACCGAGTGTCTCGACAAGACGAGCCCAGACGAGTTCAACAATCCCAAGATCACTCAAATTTGAAATCGTTAAAACACTTAAATATCCACATAACACATTCCAATTGAGGGAATCTATCTGAACGTTGGATTTGTATTCACTCCTTAATTGTAGGGAGGTCTCTCTCGTACTTTATGAATAGAGCACTACCCCTTCCGTGAAGAGGGGACTAAGAGCTTAATCTAGAGCTAGATCGCGAGGATAAGGAGCTGAAGTCTAGTGTTCTATAACGAAGGTCTAGCGAAAGTCACTTACTCCTACAGCCGCCGACCACCGGTAGTCATTGATCTCTGGTCGTCATCGATCACCGTCGGCTACCTCATGGTCATTGCAACAAAATCCCTTGTTGAATCATGATGGACACTACGAAATCCGAACGTACATTGTGGAGTAACGAAACACTCTGCGAAAGAGTACATCGTCTTGAACACTGTGTAACAACATATGTTGAAGATAGTGCGACAATGCACCCTGCAAACAATGTAACGACATACCCCGAAAATGGTATAGCAACTTACCTTACAAACCCATAAGGCAGTGTAAGAAATCGTCCTATATACAATGTACGTGACACCCTGAAGATGGTGTAGCAACGCATCCTGCATACAGTGTAATGACACACATCGAAGATGGTGTAACAACGTAACCCGCATACTGTGTAAATACATACTTTGAATACGTGATCATGAATAAGTGGTATCTATGATCCAACAACAACTCATTACAATAACTACTTACAACCACTACACTTAGAAACAATGACTTTCTCGAACTCATGAAGTTCTCTCATCGTAGCTTTCCAATACAGCCTACGTGACCAACTACGACCTATGTATTCCACAACTTATGTAGCTCCCAACTATGGTATCTGAGGTCTACAGATATTATTACAACTCATCACTACAACCTATGAAATGAACTATGACTTAAATGACTCACAACTCATGCAACTCTCCACTCCAAGCTCTTTGGCCTACCAACTTTTTTATTGCTCACCACTACGACCTACGTGACTAATTGTGACCTATGTGGCTCACAGCTAAAATAGTTCTCAACTCTGGTCTCTGCCACCTACGTATGTTGTTACAGCTCACCACCACGACCTATGTAACCAATTAGGACATACTTGATTCGCAAAGGGCCTACAAACATTATTATAGCTTACCACCATGACATTTGTTGCTTACAGATCATGCAACTCTCATCTCTACCCTCTATGACCAACAAAATTTTTTACAATTCATCACAACCTTCGTGACTGACCACAAATTATATGGCTCATAGCTCGTGCAGCTCTTAACTCCGACCTCTGTGATCTACGGATGTTATCGTCGCTCATTACTATGGCTTATGTGACTACGTCTTACAAGACTCACAACTCATGCAGCTCTATACTACGACTTCTATGGCCAACTAACACTTCTGAAGCAACCATCCACTTTCCACATGATCAACTATCATGATGAGTTTCAATTATGGTGTCTATGACAAGCCAACCCTTCAACATCCACCTACAACATTCATGATAAGCTACTGCCTTCATAGCAACCGACTACGGTTCTTGAAGGATGTTATCACTGAAAAATACATTTATTACAATCATATTATAGCAATTATTGATGAACTACTATGAGCTATAGTAGGCTCTAAGTCCCTGATGTCCAACATGTCCTGTTGAAAATGAGTGATGAAGCTCCCCATAATTTTTAATTGTTCCTGATAGATCTTCAAGAGAGCCTAAGAGTTCTTCTGTGGCTTTTAGGCACTGGCAAAACGTACCACAAGCATACGCTTGAATTCTCTTAAGGAGGTGATAACTCCCGTCAACATGTTATTAAACCAACATAAGGTAGATTCCTTTAGTATCGTAAAGAATAAATGACACTTAAGGGCTTTATTCACTCATAGTAAGCATACCATCAATTCAAAGGATGTCATGTGGTCATATGAACCTGACTTCCTTTTATAAGATTCCAAAGATGGGAACTTAAACTTTTGTATTGTTTCAGCTTTGGAAACCGCTCTCAAGAATGTGTTCTTCAATGTCTTTTTTCTTCTCCTCCTTCTCCTTGCTCCTTAATCTGAGGATTCTAAGACTTTTCCTTCTGAGGTGTGATGCTCATTTCTTCCTTATTTGTCTAAATATGGGTTGATAGCTTTTTTTAGCCCCACCCTCGGTGGCACTTGTATGGGTAACTCTTGCCTCAATAGTTCTCGTCTCGGTGCTTGTCGCCTACACACCACTAATAATGTTGATCTCATATTTGTCCCAAGATGTGGATCGAGTTTTTGAAACTTCTTGTATTATTTCTTGGATCATTATTATGCCTTGTATTCTAAGCTCGTCCATTTGTTCTTGCATGAACTCTCAACTATAGACCATCATATTTTCTCATATTTCCTCATAGATTTCTGCTTGTTAAGTTTTTGTAAGAACTTCACGTTCATAATACCTTTCGTAATGTTAAATCCCTTTAGGAAGTGGGTCATGCATCATCCATGAGTTCATACAACCTAGGAGAGACTAGTGTAAAAGGGGAAAGAAGAGAATGGAGGTATTCTTTAGGCCCAAACTTCAGCTATTTGTTAATCTCGAGGATCACTAGCCTGAGAAAACTCCACAGACGGGTCCGACGAGCATATCAGCTCCTGAGAAAGTGATAGCCAGAACTTCAATTTGCCAGGTCAATCCGCTAAGTAGATTTAAGTGATCTGATGAGGTACAGGATGGGCCTCATGAAGGGCTTTTAATGTCCATTAGCTGGGAATCAGTCGAGGAAAGCCTATTTATTCCATTATAGGACCATGGTGGCCAATTATCAATGTACATATAAAAATCATCTTAAAATTGGAATAAGATAAATCTAATAAATTTAATTTATTTTTTTAATATAATTTTATGTTCACATATTTTGGTTGATTAATTGTTAATGATAGAAAACGAAAATATAAAAAAATTAATTTCATCATCTAATTGTTCATTTTGCTCTAAAAATTTCAAACCACTGGGTTGAGTCGTGATAAATAAGTGACTTGCAAACGATGAGTTAACATCACTATGTAAACACAAGCCATTGATGGATCCACTATGTTTGATGAGATTTAGAAGCTCAATTTGCTTTCTTGAGTTGGAGTACTTAGGATTTGGCATGATAATTCTAGGTTGATTAAAGAAGATATGCAATAAGAATAACTACATTTATTTGATTGATGAGAGGAATCAAATGTTGAATAGAATAACAAAGCCAATGAGGTCTCCAATCAAAATTTATCCTGAAAAAGTTTAGTCCTCTCTCTTATTCATGGTCGTAAGTTCTAGTATTCTTATTTGATTTTGATCAAAGTTAACATGAAACTTCTTGAAACCTCAAAATTATAAAAATCAAGTCTCATGATTGTGTAATGAGACAACGCCTCCCATAGTTCTTAAGTCTCTTACTTTATCGAATAAATAAACTTCCAATAGTATAAGGATTTTCACATCCATTTAGAACTTTATTCACAAGTAACTTGGTTGTCTTGTGTAGCCTTAAATACTCGTCTTTTCCATAAATTTTATGTATAACTCATATTATTACAATAGAATAACAAAAATAAAAAAATGAAAAAGACACATCACTAATTATGGAGCCATGTAGGCATCTAAAGATGACTTAGCATTAGCATGATTGATTTAAGATTTGCACTTTTTTAGGAGGGTGTATTCAATGGAAGAATAACTCTTGATTTACTTGGAGAAGATCACTTGTGGTGGAGGGAAATAGAGAGATTTGTCCAGCTTTGATAGTAGGCCAAGCCTTAAAGCTACCTTTTCAGGTTTCACTTTAGGGTTATAACGTGGAGGGGTATTTAATGTATGAATCCACTTGGAAATGTTGAGAGAATACTATGAAATGTTTTATAGATTTTTTGATGGCATAAATAATATTTAGAGATATTTAAGGGAATCTAGGCCAAACTTAGGTCAAATTCCCTAGTTTGGGTTAATTTAGACTTATTTTAAAACATCGGGTTAGGTCAAGGTCCTAATGGTATATATAGGGGTTGGAAAGACTTAGAAGTGTTAATAGGAATGTATAGAGGATCGATCTGTAACTTTTATTGAAGATATAATGGATTTAAAGGGCGATGAAAAGAGAAGCTCATGATTATGTCATTAGAAAACCTAGTGTAATTAATTGATACTGAGGGGAGAGTGTGGCCTGTTTGAAGGTTGTAGGTGCAAGGGAATGGTCTTGAGAGATGAGAGAGATGTATGGGAAGATATTTATAGGTTAGTATTAGAAGGGAATATAACTATATTAAAAGACGCTATCTTGTGCTCTAACAATAAGCAGCGCAAATCACATCTTAGGTAGAAACTTCCTCTTAATCTTAAAAAAAAGGAGTTCGAGAAGTTCTTTTATCACTAAAAGAACATATAATCACAAGTTTTACAAATGAACAATGGAGATCACAAGGATGTTTGTATTGCAAAATGACACAATCCTTACTTTATAACATGTGTAGAGTTAAAATTTTCTTTAATGGATAGTGACTCCTAGAATCACTCGCTCAAAATTGTCATGTAAACTCTTGGCTTTTGAAAAAATAACATAACGAAGAACAAATTACTCTTATTTTATGTGTATTTATTTATGATTAAGAATCCTTATGAATGATAAAAGGTTAGGGATTCTGAAAGACTAAAATAATCTTTATTCACATGACCGACCCTAAACTTAAATTTAACTATGAATAATATATATATATATA
>JXCR01030443.1:39057-132672 GCA_002079205.1 Phalaenopsis hybrid cultivar | reverse complement strand
AAATAGAGATTAGCATCAGAGAATTCAATCGGTAACAGAGTCCATTTCTAATGCTAAACACTATTAACATATGATTTAAGGCGAAGAGTATCCTGGCCATTAAACGCACGTCGCAAGGCTATTAGCGTCGGAATAATTCCATCTCTAATGTTTATGAAGGCTTTGCGGCTTAACCTTTTCTCCGTTTCTAGGCTTATGATGATAAGGGTCGAACGTAATATTAACAATTTGTACTATGTTTGAATGTATTATATACATATATACTTTACATGGGAGTTGTTTTGGAAATAAAACTTAGAAAAAGTTATTTATTTTTTTCCCAACAAAGTATGCATGAATGCTCTTTACACCTTACTACACCGGATAAGTTGAAATACTGAATTATAATATATACATATATGATGTTATTCGTGTCGTCAGCCATGACCTGTTGGTAGAGCAACCTCTTTGAGGTCGTAAGTCTCCTCATGTCACGGGTTCTAATACCCCCTTGGTCAGTTTGCCGGTAGTGAGGGCAGTCATCGGATACTTAAGACACATGAGGATGTTTGGGATCTCGTCTAATAGCCTCCGACCATTCTTTAAAAAAAAAAAGAAAAAATGCATGATGTCATTCAATTTCAGTGACATTTAAATAATTACAAACCATAAAGATACATCTGAATTTTAACAACACTTTTTATTCAGTAGTTATCTATTAATTGTCGATTAAAGTGCAAATAATAGAATAAGTCGATACTTTATCTTTTACTTTTGGTTTCCAGCTCCTCCACCACTTAGTATCATTTTTCCTTGTGATAGTGCTTCACCCTTTTAATCTGAATAAAAGCCTTTTAGGCCATGTTGCATTTTACTTAACATAATGTGGATCCACTAATCAGGAAGTTAGCACTGAATTTTGGATTATTGCCATTTTCAATTACTTTTAGGAATATTTACATGCATACAATTCAATTCTTATGTATTTACATATCTAACATTTAAACTTTAGTTTTTTACAAATATGTCATCTTATTTATCAATGAAAAAGTGCTTGAAAGTTAATATGATGGTACTTTTGGTTGTATAAATGTAAAAAAAGTAATTAAAGTTTAGGCCCTTTATATCTAAATTGTAGAGAAATTAGGGCGAACAAAAACAAGAATCGACACTAAATCAGAAAAACACAGAGATTTAACGATGTTCGGCAAAGATGCGTACGACCTCGAGAGCAGAGCGGCGAATTTTACTATTTCAGAGGAGTTCAGTACATACCCATAGGGTTACACATCATATATATAGATAAGACTCACAAATAAAATTACTAACACACCCTCGCTCACCCAACCCACTTATCACCAAGAGACACATCTTCACTCCAAGAGACATATCTCTTCACTCCAAGAGACTTCAAATTCCAAAACATTGCTATTTTTAAATCTAGGAACTAGTTGATATTTTTGAACTACCGATTCACGCACGCCACGATCAAACCATGGAGAATTTATGAAAAAAATATATGGGTTGGGGTTTTACGATGAATTTTGATATTTGAGTGAGAATTTGAATAATGAATGAAAGAAGGTGCTAGATTTTTAAATAATAATGTTTCAAGTTCTATATAAATATCATCACAGCATGAAGATTGATGTTCTTCATTAAATGATTGGAGTCGATTATGACCCACATAGCTACTTCAGAAGGCTTTGTTTACGTAATAATAAGCTGTGGTGGCGTGTCGTATACGAGTTATCCTCCACATCACACTACCAAACATGAACAATAAGAAATATCACTGACATTTCATATAAGTAGACAGAAGATTTCATGTTCACCACTTAATTCTTATTTATATATTGAACACTTAAACTTTATTTATAGAATTTATAAAAATAATACTATATTTTAAGAAACTGAATCAATAATTTAATNGGATGTTTGATGGAGTTGAACGAGTACTGAAAAATGTCAGGTACGTACCAGAGCTAAAAAGAAATCTGATTTTTTTAGGTACGCTGGAGTCAAGCGGATGTTCATTCAAGGCAGAGAATGACTGCATCAGAGTAACCAAAGGCCCTCGTGTCTTCATACAAGGAGTCAGGAAAAATGGGTTGTACTCTCTTATCGGAAGAACCGTGATTGCTAAGTCCATGTACTGTTTGGACTTAGCAGACTCAAGCAAGGGCTGAGAGCCCCTCAGGGGCCAGGTGGAGGGAATCTTTACTTCAAAGCTTCTCAATTGAGGGTCAAGGTGGAGAATTGTTATTTTGACCATCAATTAATGAACTAAAGTAAAAAGGGCACNATATATATATATATATATATATATATATATATATGAATATTATTTTTAAATAACTAAATTGGCTACAAGGCTACAAAAATTTATAATAAATTAAAATTATTATTTTAAAAAAAATCTATTAAATTCTATTTAAATGAATATTTTAATATAAATAATATGATTTAAATATCGTCCCTACTCTTAACATTTTAAAGCTACGTGACTAAGGATATCAAAACGGCTCGCAAATAGCTCATGTTCATCTCGCTAAGCAAACAAGCCAAACAAGAAGAATTTTTTTGAGCTCGATATATTAATGGATGAACAAGAAGAATGATATTTTTAACAAGCCGAACATGAGCATTGTGTGGGCTCGCTCACGCTCGGGTCATTTGCACTCCTACCCACAACCTTCGTCTGGCCACTGTTGTGGCCAGACCACTATTGGTTNCTTAACATTTTAAAGCTACGTGACTAAGGATATCAAAACGGCTCGCAAATAGCTCATGTTCATCTCGCTAATCAAACAAGCCAAACAAGAAGAATTTTTTTGAGCTCGATATATTAATGAGATGAACAAGAAGAATGATATTTTTAACAAGCCGAACAAGAGCATTGTGTGGGCTCGCTCACGCTCGGCTCATTTGCACTCCTACCCACAACCTTCGTCTGGCCACTGTTGTGGCCAGACCACTATTGGTCGTCTATCACTGTTGTCTCCGCTAGACCACTATTGTTTGGTCCCAGCCACCGCCAAATCATCGTTGTCTCGCTACCACATATCCATCACTGGACTGCCATAGTCGGACCATCACCATCGTCGGACCATAGTTGCCTAGCCACCACCATGTCATTTGGTTGCCGTTGTCGCCAATCTATCGATGCCCGATCACCACCATTGTTGCCTCCGTATCATTGCTGTCAAGCCATGACCGCAACATAACCACTATTGCCCGACCATCATCATCGTTGTCAACAGAGTTCAACGATCGTGTATTAATGTCTGNTTGCCTAGCCACCACCATGTCATTTGGTTGCCGTTGTCGCCAATCTATCGATGCCCGATCACCACCATTGTTTCCTCCGTATCATTGCTGTCAAGCCATGACCGCAACATAACCACTATTGCCCGACCACCATCATCGTTGTCAACAGAGTTCAACGATCGTTTATTAATGTCTANGAGGGAAGAGGTGGAGATCGCGCAGAGAAGGGTTCGGGGAGTTCCCTGTTCGGGAGTTTGCGAAGCAGGAGGTCCTAAACAGTTTGGCAAGGAGCGACGGCTCTGGAGAGGCAGTTATTCTCATGTGAGATGCATAGGAGTGCTTGCGGAAAGGAGGCGCAAGCACAGAACAAGAAGTTTTCTCCGGTGAACAGGTGTGATCTCTGCCAGAAGGGATCAGAGCTCTCCGGTTCGGTTGGCGAAGGCAGTGGAGTTCACGGGGAGAAGCCTAGTTCTTGAAAGGGCAGCAGGTAGAATTCATTGGAAAAATCCTAGCCACGACAATGAGTTCCGTCAAATTCGACATTGAAAAATTCAACGGGAAGAACGACTTCGGCCTATGGAGAGTAAAGATGAGAGCTCTATTGGTTCAGCAGGGTGTTGCAGAAGCCTTGCAAGGGTCGGCGACATTGCCGGCCGACATGACCAAGAAGGAGAAGATCGGCATGTTGGACAAGGCTCACAGTTTGATAATCCTGAGCCTGGGCGATAAAGTTCTGAGGGAGGTGTCGAGGGAGACAACGACTCAAGCACTTTGGGCCAAAATCGAGGTACTCTACCTGAANGGTCGTAAGTCTCCTCATGTCACGGGTTCTAATACCCCCTTGGTCAGTTTGCCGGTAGTGAGGGCAGTCATCAGATACTTAAGACATATGAGGATGGTTGGGATCTCGTATAATAGCCTCCAACCATTCTTAAAAAAGAAAAAAAGAAAAAATGCATGATGTCATTCAATTTCAGTGACATTTAAATAATTACAAACCATAAAAGATTCATGTAAATTTTAACAACACTTTTTATTTGATAGTTATCTATTAATTGTAGATTAAAGTGCAAATAATAGAATATGTCGATACTTTATCTTTTACTTTTGGTTTCCAGCTCCTCCACCACTTAGTATCATTTTTCCCTGTGATAGTGCTTCGCCCTTTTAATCTGAATAAAAGCCTTTTAGGCCATGTTGCATTTTACTTAACATAATGTGGATCTACTAATCAGGAAGTTAGCACTGAATTTTAGATTATTGCCATTTTCAATTATTTTAAGGAATATTTACATGCATACAATTCAATTCTTATGTATTTACATATCTAACATTTAAACTTTAGTTTTTTACAAATATGTCATCTTATTTATCAATGAAAAAGTGCATGAAAGTTAATATGATGGTACTTTTTGGTGGTATAAATGTAAAAAAAAAAAGTAATTAAAGTTTAGGTGTTTGATATCTAAATTGTAGAGAAATTAAGGCGAACAAAAACAAGAATCGACACTAAACTAGAAGAACACAGAGATTTAACGAGGTTTGACAAAGATGCGTACGACATCCGGAGCAGAGCGGCGAATTTTACTATTTCAGAGGAGTTTAGTACGTACTCATAGGGTTACACATCATATATATAGGTAAGACTCACAAATAAAATTATTAACACGCCCTCGCTCTCCTAACCCACTTATCTCCAAGAGACACACCTCTTCACTCCAAGAGACACACCTCTTCACTCCAAGAGACTTCAAATTCCAAAACACTGCTATTTTTAAATCTAGGAACTAGTTGATATTTTTGAACTACCGATTCACGCACGCCACGATCAAACCATGGAGAATTTATGAAAAAAATATATGGGTTTGGGTCTTACGATGAATTTTGATATTTGAGTGAGAATTTGAATAATGGATGAAAGAAGGTGCTAGATTTTTAAATAACAATGTTTCAAGGTCTATACATGCAATTGCCCCGATTTATTGATTGTCTTTGGTTACGATAAATATCATCACAGCATGAAGATTGATGTTCTTCATTAAATGATTGGAGTCGATTATGACCCACATAGCTACTTCAGAAGGCTTTGTTTACGTAATAATAAGCTGTGGTGGCGTGTCGTATACGAGTTATCCTCCACATCACACTACCAAACATGAACAATAAGAAATATCACTGATCTTTCATAGAAATAGAAGGAAGATTTCATGCACACCACTTAATTCTTATTTATATATTGAACACTTAAACTTTATTTATAGAATTTATAAAAATAATACTATATTTTAAGAAACATTTGTCTTAATAGTTGCATGGGTGATGAGTTTGTGGGCTCTAGTTCCAGTTTGATTTTTTATTTTGTAAGACCTAGACCGCGAGATTAGAATTTTTTAAGAGTTTGGTAGGGGTTGCGTCGTTTGTCTTCTTCAACACCAAGTCTCTTAGGGTCTGTTTGAGGCAGCAGCAGTTTATCCAGATTATCTTGATAAGCTGTTTATCCTGATAATCTGGTGATAAACAGCTGATCTGAATAATTTGTCTGTCAGTTTGGTTTGTGAGTTTTGAGAAAAACCGATTCTAAATAAATGACCAAAATGCCCCTGTCCTGGATAAACCTTACTGCACATCGTTGTGTCCATCGACAAGTATAAACTGGAGCAGAGGAGCGGCAGAGGAGCAAGCAGAGGAAAAACCAAATGTTACCTGTGAGAAAGATTGTCAGAGATGGAGAGATACGAGGATCGATTGCCGGAGGGAGACGCAGATCGCTGTGCGGAGTCGGCGACGATGTCTCCGCTTGCTGTTAACTTTAGGGCAGAAGAAGGAAGCCGCATAGAGGACCTCGATGTCACACCGATGTCGCTTGCTGCGAGCTACGTTAGGGTAGACGAATGTGAGGGGAGGATGTCGCTGATCGCGGCAGCAGATTAAAGGGAGGGGAGGATGTCGTGGATCGCGGTGACAAACGAAAGGGAGGGGAGGATGTCGTGGATCGCGGTGACAAACGAAAGGGAGGGGAGGATTTCTCGGATCGCGGAGAGGAACCTAGGAAGAGGAAGGAGGGCATATAGTGTCTTTCGACACTATTAAACGTCGACCCCGCGATCCNTTGTAAGACCTAGACCGCGAGATTAGAATTTTTTAAGAGTTTGGTAGGGGTTGCGTCGTTTGTCTTCTTCAATGCCAAGTCTCTTAGGGCCTGTTTGGAGCAGCTGCAATTTATCCAGATTATCCTGATAAGCTGTTTATCTTGATAAGCTGGTGATAAATAGCTGATCAGAATAATCTGTATGTCTGTTTGGTTTGTGAGTTTTGAGAACAGCCGATTCTAAATAAATGACCAAAATGCCCCTGTCCTGGATAAACCTTATTGCACATCGTTGTGTCCATCGAAAAGTATAAACTGGAGCAGAGGAGCGGCAGAGGAGCAAGGAGAAGAAAAAACAAAGGTTGCCTGTTAGAAAGATTGCTGGAGATAGAGAAATACGAGGATCGATTGCCGGAGGGAGACGCGGATCACTGTACGGAGTCGGCGACGATGTCTCTGCTTGCTGTGAACTTTAGGGCAGAAGAAGGAAGCCGCGGAGAGGACCTCGATGTCGCTTGGTGCGATCTACGCTAGGGCAGACG
Source organism: Phalaenopsis hybrid cultivar (assembly GCA_002079205.1). NCBI lineage: Eukaryota > Viridiplantae > Streptophyta > Magnoliopsida > Asparagales > Orchidaceae > Phalaenopsis > Phalaenopsis hybrid cultivar. Next base: position 125,793 of record JXCR01030443.1, on the reverse strand, counting down.
AACGGGAGGGGAGGATGTCGCGGATCACGGCGGCAGACGAACTGGAGGGGAGGATGTCGCGGATCGCGGCGACAAACGAAAGGGAGGGGAGGATGTCACGAATCGCGGATCGCGGAGAGGAACCTAGGCAGAGGAAGGAGGGCATATAGTGTCTTTTGACACTATTAAACTCGGATCGCAGGGTCGACCCCGTGATCCGCGTCTAATACAAAAATGAAAAATGAGTTTTCTAATAAGCCCTGCAAATGCGATTTTCAGACAGACGGTGACGTTTTGAAAACACCACCGTTGCAAATAAGCGGTCCCAAATGCAGCCTTAATTTGAATCGTCGTTATTTAATATTTGAGTTATAATATTTTATTATTTTCCTTTGGCTTTTTCTTGCAAGAAGAAGGATGATTAATCATAGAGTTTTCCAGGAAAACCGATGATTATTGTAGAACTTCGCTATTTGGTGCTCTCCAAATGTTGAGTACATACTCTTCAAATTTGAAGTAGCGAGCCTGTTGGATGAACATATCATATTTGAAAGGAAGGACCACTTTAACTCCATGGAAAATGTTGAAAAGAGTTTAGATAGTGGAGATTGAAGGTGTTGTGCAAAGCGCACATAAGATTGATGGAAGCACTTCAGCTAACTTACCTTTGGCTCCCTCCAGCTTTTTCTTGAGTGGATTTAGAGTAAGCTTATTGGTTGTCTCTACTTGATTGTTACTCTAGATGATGGACATAAGAAAACTTCAATTTACAAAATTCATTCATCTTTTTGTCAGCAAATTTGTGGTCATTAATAGTGATGATGACCAATGGCAAGCCGTATCTACAACTGATATCAGTCCATATGAAATTGCGAATGACAGTGATCGCGATTTTGGCCAAGGGCTTAGCCTTGATCCATTTGGAGAATGATGATAATACATCTCTTTACTGGGGGATAAGGTCCCAAAAGATCCATTCCCTATAGTACAAAATTCTAGGAATTGTTTATTAGTGGTAATTTATGTGATGGTTGAAGTCGCACTGGGGTGAATTTTTTACATTGTTCACGTCTTTTAAGAAACTCTTTGTCGTACTTTCAGAGAGTTAGCCAAATATATCATTGCCAGAGGATTTTGTTAGCTAAAATTCTTTTGCCAGAATGACTTTGGCATTTTCCTCTAGATTTTTTGTAGAGCCTTTTTCTTCTCATCTTCTCTAAAATATTTCAGAGAAATGGAAGTGATGGATCTTTGGAATAGTACCCCAACAATGATCCAGTAATGAGTTGTTTTGATCCTAAACTTTTGAGGATCTTTAAGTTTCTTTGAAGTTGTCTGTTGATAGGTATAGCATTATGGGATTGATCAAACTATTGATCGAGTGTGTTTGCAGGTTTGCGATTTTAGCATCTTTGATGGTCAGTTGATGCAAGATCAAAAAGACCATAGGCTCTGATGCCCTCTCCTTTAGAAAATTGGTCGGTGAATTAGATCTATTCTCAAATAACTTGTTCAATCTGGAAATGCTCGAGTTTGCTTATTCACTTTGGTTTTGTTTAGATATTTAAGCATTATCAAATCTGTTATTTCAAACAATCCTAGGATTTAGTTGACCATCAATTAAGAATAAAATCTTACAAGGAGATGTGTTATTTTGATTCCTAGTGAGAACCTTAGTCCAATAACCAATATTTCATATTTTGATTGATTGTTGGTACATCAATATCAAACTGAAATGAGTGACTTAAAAGTGTATCCAAAAGAACTACAAAGAACCATACTTATTTATTTTCACAAGTTCCCTGAGGCTCTACCTACAAAATGTCCAAAATGTCTCTTTTCGTGCTGGTCCTTTCATCAGTTAGCCCTTCAAAGAAATTGGCTAGAAAGTCAATGATGACTTGTGCCTTGATTGCTATTTCGGGTGTGTATAAGATATCAAACTCACTCAAATTCACAACCCATTTCAATAGTCTCCCTGAATGATCATGATTGAATTATATGAACTTCATCAAATGGTCGATTATGAAATGGATTGTGTGAGCTTGGAAGTAAGGGCATAATTTTTTTTGCTTATGTGATCAATATCAATGCAATTTTATCCATCATCATATATTTATATGCCGCTCCTTGAAATATTTTGCTTACATAACAGATTGAGAAGTGTTTCTTATTCTCCTATTGAATGAGCACTAAATTGATGGTTTTCTGCTAACTCCCTTTTATTAGTAAAAGAGAAAAGTAACAAAATAATAAATGAAACAACACACACTATATAATGCCCTCCCCCCTGTCTTGATGAAAATGCGGTGATGCGGGTCTCAAGTGCCGTCGGTACTTCTCCCGTCTTTGGAGTCTAGATGGAAAGACTAAGACTAGATTATCAAGTAGCGCTCTTAATGCTGGATTGACATATGTCTTTATAAACATGAGCATAACCACCTTCTTTTTTGAGGTGGGCTGTTGGGATAAGACAACGAAGGATAAAGTTATATTTCAGGAGGGGTGAGGGCCAAAAGACCAAATTGCTTTCCCATAAGAGTAAACATCTGAATTTGAGGGGGTACAATGACCCCTTCGACCCCACGTGGGTCTGCACCTATTTAACAATCATGATGACTTTCTTCAATAACTGCCCCCGTACAAACCGCTAGACTCTCCTTGCAAGACGAATGAATACATCCATTTCAGCAGACAAGCTCAATTCACGAAAATAAGAGAAAATTTTTTTTGTATAACCATATTTTCATATACTATAAATGGTGGAATGATGCAAAACTCCATAACATATATCTTACTCGCTTTTTCTCTCACGCCTATGCTTTAAAATTGTTGGCAAACTAAAATTCACAAACAATTGAAAAGATGGTCTTTACACTTTACACCAGGAAAAAAGACAACCCACGTACATTTCAACGTCCGACGTTGCCATCCTAACATGACCGCACCCGCGCAAAGCTAAAATAATTAAAACTTTTCGAAAGCAACAGAAATAAATGCTTTAAATTATTTCTTGCCGTGCAGCTTTAAAACTGATGTAATTGCCTCTTCTGTACATTAAAAACTCTGAAGTAATGTTTTAAATAAAATTCTTTTAAAAACGCTATTAGTTTTTCAATGAGGGGATTTTACTTACTAAGCGTCTGTTTCGGGCATTTTTTCTGTCCGGACTTCTGACGTATCTCTACATGCAGACCAAATTATTTCTAAGTTATTTTCAATAATACCGAAATAACCCGCGGTCTTCATTTTTGTGGTATTTCTGGGTTATTTCGGTATTATTAAAAATAACTCATAAAAAACCTGAAAATAACCCAGAAATACCACAAAAATAAAGACCGCGGATTATTTTGGTATTATTGAAAATAACTTGGTCCGCACGTAGAGCCACGTCAGGAGTCCGCACAAAAAAAAAAAATTCTGTTTCGGATAGGTATTACAAATTTTTTTTTTAAAATAAGATCGCAATTAGAAAGCTGTCACCGTATCTAAGCTAGAATTGGTGAGAAAATATGAATTTCAGCGGCAACTTTTGGAAGGGCAACCAAAATGTAATTTATCCAAAAGATAAAATTACTGTGCGGTACCGACCCAAATTCTTATCATTTTGATATTGCAACAATGCGACCTTAGTTTACATGTTTTGTTTTCTCATTTGTCTAGAAAAGCTTTGCAATATTTTCCGTAAGACATTTAAGATCTGCCTAAATTTAGGCAATGAAGCAGCCTGTAAGAAAAAGACCTCCCATTGATGTGGGACTAAACATATAAAAGAAACAATTTTTTCAGTGTCATGGGTCCGGACTCCGGACGTAGAGATACGTTCGGAGTAATGAATCACCTTCATGTGAATCAGATAGGAAAAAAAAAAAAAACTAGTTTTTTTTGTGATCCGGCCCGGTAACACAGGAGAATATTCCTCCCGCGTTATTCCGCATTTTTTAGCATTATTGTGGTGGTATTGATGTGTTATTGTGTTATTATAACACCGATAATATTCTCATAACACAATAATACATAAATACAACCACAATAACATCTGAACAATACTGAATAACATGAGAAATATTCTCTTGTGCTAAAAAGATTTTTTTTTTTCTATCACATCCATATGACCCGATTTTATTGGACAAGGGGAATATTCCCTCGTGCTAAACGAATATTTTTGCCAGTAGCTTTCTCCCTATAGCTTTCTCTGTGGATTTCCATTTTTTTAGCATTTTNATATATATATATATATATATATATATATAAAATTGATGAATATTTTTTGTAAATAACTAAATTGGCTACAACGCTACAAAGATTTATAATAAATTAAAATTATTATTTTTAAAATATATTAAATTCTATTTAAATGAATATTTTAATATAAATAATATGATTTAAATCTCTTCCCAACTCTTAACATTCTAGAGCTACGTGACTAAGGATATCAACACTGCTCACAAATAGCTCATGTTTATCTCGCTAAGCAAACTAGCCAAACACGAAGTATTTTTTTGAGCTCGAAATATTAATGAGCTGAACAAGAAGAATGATATTTTTAACGAGCCGAACATGAGCATTGTGTGGGCTCGCTCAGGCTCGGCTCATTTGCATTCATATCCACAACCTTCGTCTGGGCACTGTCGTGACCATACCACTGTTAAACGTCTATCACTGTTGTCTCTGCTAGACCATCATTGTTTGGTCCCAGCCATCACCAAATCATTGTTGTCTCGCTACCACATATCCATCGTCGGACCGCCGCAGTCGGACCATCACCATCGTCGGACCATAGTTGTCTAGCCACTACCATGTCATTTGGTTGCCGCTGCCGCCAATCCACTGACGCCCGATCACCTCCTTGTTGCCTCCAGAACATTGCTGTCAAGGCATGACCGCAACATAACCACTATTGCCCGACCATCATCATCGTTGTTGGCTCATCGGGTAATCGCTGTTGGACCACCACTGTCGTCATTGTCGTCGAACCGTTATTACCCAACCACCACTTGCTACAGGAAAAATAAAGATTAGCGTCAAAGAATTCAATCGGTGAAAAGGGTCCATTTCTAACGTTAAACTCTATTAAAAGATGATTTATGACAAAAAATATTCCGACGATTAAACACAGGTCACAAAGTTATTAGCGTCAGTTAGTTGGGACCGTTATTAACCCCACCCACACACACACACACACACACACACACACACACACACACACACACACACACACACACACATATATGTATATATCACAACATACTTAAAAAACCAACATTTACAATGAATAGAATGATCATACATAACTCAAACACACACACACACACACACGCATATATATATATCACAACATACTTAAAAAACCGACATTTACAATGAATAGAATGATCATACATAACTCAAAAACTTATATTTTCTTTATAATTGCAAATAGGGCGAGTTTCAAATAATTTTTTTGTTGGTTTAGGTCTTAGAAATTATTTTCGTATTTTCAGTTGTAAATTTATAAATTTACTTTACGTGGGAGTTGTTTTGGAAATAAAACTTAGAAAAAGCTATTTATTTTTTTCCCAACAAAGTATGCGTGAATGCTCTTTACACCTTACCACAACGGATAAGTTGAAATACTGAATTATAAATAAAAATAACTACATTCACTTAGAGTAGCACATTTTCAACATAACTTTTATCTTCTCGGTAAGAAAATACTTTTGGGCATTTACATAAATACCACATTTTCTTTTTATATTTACCTGTCTAATATCTACAAATTAATATATACATATATGATTTTATTCGTGTCGTCAGCCATGACCTGTTGGTAGAGCAGCCTCTTTGAGGTCGTAAGTCTCCTCATGTCACGGGTTTTAATACCCCCTTGGTCAGTTTGCCGGTAGTGAGGGCAGTCATCGGATACTTAAGACACATGAGGATGGTTGTGATCTCGTATAATAGTCTCCGATCATTCTTTAAAAAAAATGAAAAAATGCATGATGTCTTCAATTTCAGTGACATTTAAATAATTACAAACCATAAAAGATACATGTAAAGTTTAACAACACTTTTTATTTGGTAGTTATCTATTAATTGTAGATTAAAGTGCAAATAATAGAATAAGTCGATACTTTATCTTTTACTTTTGGTTTCCAGCTCCTCCACCACTTCATATCATTTTTTTCCTGTGATAGTGCTTCACCCTTTTAATCTAAATAAAAGCCTTCTAGACCATGTTGCATTTTACTTAACATAATGTGGATCTACTAATCAGGAACTTAGCACTGAATTTTAGAGTATTGCCATTTTCAATTATTTTTAGGAATATTTACATGCATACAATTCAATTCTTATGTATTTACATATCTAACATTTAAACTTTAGTTTTTTACAAATATGTCATCTTATTTATGAATGAAAAAGTGCATGAAAGTTAATATGATGGTACTTTTGGTGGTATAAATGTAAAAAAAAGTAATTAAAGTTTAGGTGTTTGATATCTAAATTATAGAGAAATTAGGGCGAACAAAAACAATAATCGACACAAAACCAGAAGAACGCAGAGATTTAACGAGGTTCGGCGAAGATGTGTACGACCTCGGTAGCAGAGCGGCGAATTTCACTATTTCAGAGGAGTTCAGTACATACCCATAGGGTTACACATCATATATATAGATAAAACTCTCAAATAAAATTACTAACACGTCCTCGCTCCCCCAACTCACTTATCTCCAAGAGACACACCTCTTCACTCCAAGAGACTTCAAATTCCAAAACATTGCTATTTTTAAATCTAGGAACTAGTTGATATTTTTGAACTACCGATTCACGCACGCCACGATCAAACCATGGAGAATTTATGAAAGAAATATATGGGTTGGGGGTCTTACGATGAATTTTGATATTTGAGTGAGAATTTGAACAATGGATGAAAGAAGGTGCTAGATTTTTAAATAACAATGTTTCAAGGTTTATATATGCAGTTGCCCCTATTTATTGATTGTCTATGGTTACGATAAATATCATCACAGCATGAAGATTGATGTTCTTCATTAAATAATTGGAGTCGATTATGACCCATAGCTACTTCAGAAGGCTTTGTTTACGTAATAATAAGCTGCGGTGGCGTGTCGTATACGAGTTATCCTCCACATCACACTACCAAACATGAACAAGAAGAAATATCACTGATCTTTCATATAAGTAGAAGGAAGATTTCATGCACACCACTTAATTCTTATTTATATGCTGAACACTTAAATTTTATTTATAGAATTTATAAAAATAATACTATATTTTAAAAAAATGAATCAATAATTTAATACATTTGTCTTAATAGTTGACTGGGTGATGAGTTTGTGGGCTCTAGTTCTGGCTTGATTTTTTATTTCGTAAGACCTAGACCGCGAGATTATAATTTTTTAAAAGTTTGGTAGGGGTTGTGTCGTCTGTCTTCTTCAACATCAAGTCTCTTAGGGTCTATTTGGGGCAGCTGCAGTTTATCCAGATTATCCTGATAAGCTGCTTATCTTGATAATCTGGTGATAAGCAGCTGATCCGGATAATTTGTCTGTCTCTTTGGTTTGTGAGTTTTGAGAACAACTGATTCTAAATAAATGACCAAAAATGCTCCTGTCTTGGATAAACCTTACTGCACATCGTTGTGTCCACCGAAAAGTATAAACTGGTACAGAGGAGCGGCAGAGGAGCAAGGAGAAGAAAAAACAAATGTTACCTGTGAGAAAGACTGCCGGAGATGGAGAGATACGAGGATTGATTGCCAGAGGGATCGCTGTGCGGAGTCGGTGACGATTTCTCCGCTTGCTGCGAACTTTAGGGCAGAAAAAGGAAGCTGAGAGAGGACCTCGATGTTGCGCCGATGTCGCTTGCTGCGAGCTACGCTAGGGCAGACGAACGGGATGGGAGGAAGTCGTGGATCGCGGCGGCAGACGAAAGGGAGGGGAGGATTTCGCGGATCGCGGAGAGGAACCTAGGCAGAGGAAGGAGGGCATATAGTGTCTTTCGACACTATTAAACACTGATCCCGGGGTCGACCCCGTAATCCGCGTCTAATACAAAAATGAAAAATGAGTTTTCTAATAAGCCCTACAAACACGATTTTCGAACAGACGGTGGAGTTTTGAAAACGCTACCGTTGCAAATAATCTGTCCCAAACGCAGCCTTAATTTGAATCGTCGTTATTTAATATTTGAGTTATAATATTTTACTATTTTCTTTTGGCTTCTTCTTACAAGAAGAAGGATGATTAATCATAGAGTTTTCCAGGAAATCCGATGATTATTGTAGAACTTGGCTATTTGGTGCTCTCCAAGTGTTGAGTCCATACCCTTCAAATTTGAAGTAGCGAGCCTGTTGGATGAACATATCATATTTGAAAGGAAGGACCACTTTAACTCCATGGAAAATGTTGAAAAGAGTTTAGATAGTGGAGATTGAAGGTGTTGTGCAAAGCGCACATAAGATTGATGGAAGCACTTCAGCTCACTTACCTTTGGCTCCCTCCAGCTTTTTCTTGAGTGGATTTAGAATAAGCTTATTGGTTGTCTCTACTTGATTGTTACACTAGATGATGGACATAAGAGAACTTCAATTTACAAAATTCATTTATCTTTTTGTCAGCGAATTTGGGGTCATTAATAGTGATGATAACCAATGGCAAGCCGTATCTACAACTGATATCAGTCCATATGTAATTGCGAATGACATCGATTGTGATTTTGGCCAAGGGCTTAACCTTGATCCATTTGGAGAAATAATCAATCATGATGATAATACATCTCTTTCTTGGGGGATAAGGTCCGAGAAGATCCATTCCCTATAGTACAAAATGCTAGGAATTGTTTATCAGTGATAATGTATGTGAAGGTTGAAGTCGCATTGGGGCGAATTTTTTACATTGTTCGCGACTTTTAAGAAACTCTTTGTCGTACTTTCAGAGAGTTAGCCAAATATATCATTGCCAGAGGATTTTGTTAGCTAAAGTTCTTTTGCCAGAATGGCTTTGGCATTTTCCTCTAGATTTCTTGTAGAATCTTTTTTCTTCTCATCTTCTCTAAAATATTTTAGAGAAATGGAAGTGATGGATCTTTGGAATAGTACCCCGACAATGATACAATAATGAGTTGTTTTGATCCTAAACTTTTGAGGATCTTTAATTTTCTTTGAAGCTGCTGTTGATAGGTATAGCATTATGGGATTGATCCAACTATTGATCGAGTGTGTTTGCAGGTTTGCGATTTTAGCATCTTCGATGGTCGGTTGATGCAAGATCAAAAAGGCCATAGGGTCTGATGCCCTCTCCTTTAGAAAATTGGTCGGTGATTTACATCTATTCTCAAATAACATGTTCAATCTGAAAATGCTCGAGTTTGTTTATTCACTTTGGTTTTGTTTAAATATTTAAGCATTATCAAATCTGTTAATTCAAACTATCCTAGGATTTAGTTGACAATCAATTAAGAATACAATCTAACAAGAAGATGTGTTATTTTGATTCCTAGTGAGAACCTTAGTCCAATAACCAATATTTCATATTTTGATTGATTGTTGGTAACATCAATATCAAGCTGAAATGAGCCACTTAAATTTGTATCCAAAAGAACTACAAAGAATCATGCTTATTTATTTTCACAAGTTCCCTGAGGCTCTACCTACAAAATGTCCAAAATGTCTCTTTTCGTACTGGTCCTTTCATCAGTTAGCCCTTCAAAAAAATTGGCTAGAAAGTCAATGATGACTTGTGCCTTGATTGCTATTTCGGGTGTGTACAAGATACCAAACTCACTCAAATTCACGACCCATTTCAATAGTCTCCCTGAATGATCATGATTGAATTATATGAACTTCATCAAAAGGTCGATTATGAAATGGATTGTGTGAGCTCGGAAGTAAGGGCATAATTTTTTTTCTTATGTGATCAATATCAATGCAATTTTATCCATCATCATATATTTATATGCCGCTCCTTGAAATATTTTGCTTACATAATAGATTGAGAAGTGTTTCTCATTCTCCTCTTGAATGAGCACTAAATTGATGGCTTTTTGGTAACTCCCTTTTATAGATAAAAGAGAAAAGTAACAAAATAATAAATGAGACAATACGCACTATATAACGCCCTTCCCTCCTGTCTTGATGAAAATGCGGTGATGCGAGTCTCAAGTGCTGTCGGTACTTCTCCCATATTTGGTGTCTGGATGGAAAGACTAAGACGAGATTATCAAGTAGCGCTCTTAATGTTGGATTGACATATGTCTTTATAAACATGAGCATAACCAACTTCTTTTTTTAGGCGGGCTATTGGGATAGAACAACGAAGGATAAAGTGATATTTCAGGAGGGGCAAAACTGGTATTTCTTGAGGGCTAAAAGACCAATTTGCCATCCCATAAGAGTAAACATCTGAATTTGAGATGGTACAATAACCCCTTGGACCCTACGTGGGTCTGCAACTATTTAACAATCATGACAACCTTCTCCAATAACTGCCCCCGTACAAGCCGCTAGACTCTCCTTGCAAGACGAATGATTCATCCATTTCGGCAGACAGGCTCAATTCATGAAAATAAGATAAGAAATTTTTTGTATAACCATATTTTCATATACTATAAATGGTGGAGTGATGTAAAACTCCATAATATATATCTTACTCCCTTTTTCTCTCACACCTATGTTTTCAACTTGCTGGCAAACTAAAATTCACAAACAATTGAAAAGATAGTCTTTACACCAGGAAAGATACATTTCAACTTCTTACGTTGCCATCCTAACATGACCGCACCCACGCAAAGCTAAAATAATTATAACTTTTCGAAAGCAACAGAAATAAAATGCTTTAAATTATTTCATGCCGTGCAGCTTTAAAACTGATGTAATTGCCAGTTCTGTAGATTAAAAACTCTGAAATAATGTTTTTAATAAATTACTATTAAAAACGCTATTAGTTCTTCAAAGAGGGGATTTTGCGTGCTAGGCGTCTGTTTCGAATAGTTGTAGCTTATTAAAAATAAGTTATAAAATTACTTTCAAAAAATTATCATAGGCGTAGCAATTGTTTTTTTAAAAAATAAGACCGCAGCTAGAAAGCTGTCACCGCATCTTGCCAGAATGGATGAGAAAATATGGATTTCAGCGGCAACTTTTGAAAAAAATAAGACCGAGTGCTGTATAGACCCAAAATCTTATCATTTTGATATTGCAAGGATGCAACCTTAATTTACATGTTTTGTTTTCTCATTTGTCTAGAAAAAACTTTGCAAAATTTTCCGTAAGACATTTAACTATTAAATTTTTCTCTAAAAATTTTTAATATCTGCCTAAATTTAGGCAATAAAGCAGCCTGTAAGAAAAAGACCTCCCATTATGTGGGACTAAACATATAAGAGAAACAATTTTTTCAGTGTCAGTAGCTTGAAAAATTATTAGGTCCGGACTCCGGACGTAGAGATTCGTCCGGAGTAATGAATCACCTCCATGTGGAGCTGATATGAAAAAAAAACTCGTTTTCTTGTGATCCGACCAGGTAACACAGGTGAATATTCCTCTTGCGTTATTCCACATTTTTCAGCGTTATTGTGGTGATATTGATGTGTTATTGTGTTATTATAACACCGAGAATATTCCCATAACATAGTAATACATGAATACCACCACAATAACACCTGAATAATGCTGAATAACACGGGGAATATTCTTTTCTGCTAAAACGATTTTTTTTTCTATCACATTCACATGATGTGATTTTATTAGACAAGGAAAATATTCCCTCGTGCTAAACGGATATTTTTGCCAGTAGCTTTCTCCCTGTAGCTTTCTCTGTGGATTTCCATTTTTTTAGCATTTACAAACATACCACCCAATTCTTTTGTATTTACATATGTAGTACCTAAATTTTACTTTTTACATTTATATCACCTAAATCTTTTATATTGCATAAAAAATACCACCATTTTAACTTTCAAAGGAGAATAGACATTTTCATACATTGGTAAGGCGCCACACACACACACACACATATATATTAAAGTTTATGTATAAGATGTGTAAATACATGGGAATTTACTGGTATTTATGTAAATCTTCCTTTTTTTTATTTGGTTTTGTTAATCAGTTTTTTAATAATTTTTAGTTGATAATATGCGAAAAAAAAGTAATTAAAATTATAATTATACTTTATTTTAAAAATAAAATTCATTAAAATTCTTTAATCAAAATTCAGATATAAATTATACCATTTAAAAGGTTAACAATTTTTAAATTTCTTTTGACCGTTTTTATTGTATTAGTCTTTAGAAAATTATATTAAAAATTTATTAATTTAAATAAATTACATATATTAACTCATAAGAACAAATTTAATCATTTAATATAAATTAAAAAATTTAGATTTTTACTCATATAAATCAATTTTTGCCCCTCTTTAAAAGATATCTAACACCGACACCAGCGTTACATATGTTAATCTATCTAAATTTTACTCTTATTTTGAGGCGGCTACTTCAAGAATTACAATTAGACCGTACCATGGAGGTTGAATTCGAACATTTTCATTTCCATCTCTGAGTAGCCATTGAATGCTTGTAATATTACATATTTAGACAAATGTGATAGCCTCCAATGATGTTATATCTTTGAACTTTAAACTTGGAATGATATTAGACATCATATTATGAACTTTGAATATTGATCAAAAGTTATGACTTTTGATGAAAAAACATGTTCATTCTGTCATTTGGTGTTATTCAAATCTTATTTGAATCCANCACACACACACACACACACACACACACACACACACATATATATATATATATATATGTAAAAATTAAAGTTTATGTATAAGATGTGTAAATACACGGGAATTTACCGGTATTTATGTAAATCTTCCTTTTTTTTATTTCGTTTTGTTAATCAGTTTTTTTTTAATAATTTTTAGTTGATAATATACGAAGAAAAATAATTAAAATTATAATTATACTTTATTTTAAAAATAAAATTCATTACAATTCTTTAATCAAAATTCAAATATAAATTATATCATTTAAAAGATTAACAATTTTTAAATTTCTTTTGACCGTTTTTATTGTATTAGACTTTAGAAAATTATATTTAAAAAATTATTAATTTAAATAAATTACATATATTAACTCATAAGAACAAATTTAATTATTTAATATAAATTAAAAAAATAATCTTTAGATTTTTACTCATATAAATAAATTTTTGACAGCAAAACCAGCGTTACATATGTTAATCTATCTAAATTTTAGTCTTATTTTAAGGCGGTTAGTTCAAGAATTACAATTAGACAGTACCATGGAGGTTGAATTTGAACATTTTCATTTCCATCTTTGACTAGCCATTGAATGCTTGTAATATTACATATTTAGACAAATGTGATAGCCTCCAATGATGTTATATCTTTTAACTTTAAACTTGGAATGGTATCAGACATCATATTATAAACTTTGAATATTGATCAAAAGTTATGACTTTCGATAAAAAAAAATGTCCATGCTGTCATTTGGTGTTAATCAAATCTTATTTGAATCCATTTTCAAACCATATTTGACTAATGGTCATAAAAGTTTTGATCAAAACTTGAAAACATTTTGGTTAGAGTCTGGATCAATGATGAAACATTGCCCGAACAACTTTTAGCATTGGCGGTAAGGATGCGATTAAAATTGATTGAAGTTCATTTTTTTTGCTTTTGTTTTGTTTTGACTCCATATCCTTTTTGTTTTTGATTCAATTAAATTGTGCTATCATATTTATAAAAATATATTGCATCACTCGTATCATATGTAGAGGTATACGTGATATGAAGAAAGTTGTTAGACAATTTGTGCCAATTGAGGTCAATGATATTATTATTTTGAATCTTAGAACCAATTATAAAACATTTTTCGTTACTATAGTTGAATGTTTAGAAATCAATATAAGGATGAGAATTTAGATTACACTAGTTTATTAGTAACTTTTTAAGATAATTTTGATTAGTCCTTCAATTGTCAATGTGCAATATGAATTCACAATTACAAATTAAAAATAAACCAGCAATCGTTTGAGTGGAATGGTTTTTATCTTAATGATCTTCAAAATGATTGCTTAAAAGAATGATCAAAGTTAGGCACTTAATAATGATATACATACAATGATCTTTAGTAGTCTATTATCTATTGTGTTATATAACTACTATGACTATTCTCAAATTATTTTCCATAACATTTATCATACTTCCAAAAATCAAATTATTGGTTTAAGATTCAACATATTTTATATGATATATTTTTAAGAAAGCATGATTGTTCTCAAATTATTGTTTTATATAACTACTATGATATGAATGTTATCATAGTAATAATTTGAGAAAAAAAATTTTATAACACAATAATTTTATTTTCTATAATAAAATTATTCNCAGAGCTTGAAAACATTTTGGTTAGAGTCTGGATCAATGATGAAACATTGCCCTACAACTTTTAGCATTGGCGGTAAGGATGGGTTTGAGTGGAATGGTTTTTGTCTAAATGATCTTCAAAATGATTGCTTAATAGAATGATCAAATTCAGGCACTTAATAATGATATACATACAATGATCTTTTGTAGTCTATTATCTATTGTGTTATATAACTACTATGACTATTCTCAAATTATTTTCCAAAACATTTATCATACTTTCAAAAATCAAGTTATTGGTTTAAGATTCAACATATTTTATATGATATATATTTTTAAAAAAGGATGATTATTCTCAAATTATTGTTTTATATAAGAAAATAATTTTATAACACAATAATTTTATTTTCTATAATAAAATTATTTTCCATAACATTTATCATACTACTTGATATGAATGCTCATGTTTTTTTAATCTAAAATATTTGATACATTATTTATTAATTATCACATAGTGAATGATAGGAAATTATGAATGTCATAGACCAGACAGAATGATTATATGTGNTAATAAAGATTTTGAATTATTTGTATTGATCATATTCAGAAAAATAAATTGCAAAATGCTCTTATAATTATTTATTAAAATTTTAACTAGCTTCCATATTCTTTTTTTTTTCTTTGTATTACTATAGTTTAGGATAATTAATATTCACCAACTTATTAGCTTATTTTATCATAAAATATATTTTCAAGTTAAAATTGCAAAGCAAAGATAAATATTAGAGAAATAAATATTTATAGAAGACGCAAAAACCAAAAATCGGATAAATAAACTCTTCTAATTATATTATTTTATGTAGCGACTTGTTCGTTTATTTTTTGTTGATTAAACATGCTAATATAAAATGAAAATAGAAAAAAATGATTATACAATCCATCCGTTTGTGCCCCGCCTCGGCTAAATCCAAGCTCGGGGCTTGGTCGTGATATAATAAAACCAATAGCTCATTCTTTTTTGGTTCAACATATCCATATGAACAACAACTTTCATGTTAGCACCCTTTTCTTCAAAACAAAAAAAAAGATGGTCATTCTTCATACTAAACTAATCTCTCTTTCCCTTAGTTGAATTAAAATACTGAGAAGCTTCTCATTTTAAGTTTGAAAAAAATAAGAGGATCATTATAGTGAGTTAATCCAATAACCTCAACCATGAATTCTTAACAACCCTAAAGAACATCCAACAATCCTTCAATCAAACCCTAAAGAGGAAAAGTTAATAAGAACATTATAGGCAATCCTAAAAAATACAAAACTTATATTGAATACACAACCATGAGTCCATGACAACCCTAAAAAACATCCATCAACCACAAAAATATAAGAAAAAAGAGGAAAGGTTAATAAAAGCTCAAGTTGCAAGCACTATTGCAATAGCTAATAGAGCATTATTACAAATTTAGAGGAACATCGAACACCATCTAAATAACATCCATCAACTACAACAAAATCAAAAAATAAAAGAAAATTTTAATAAGAACCCGCGTTGTGAACCTTGGCGGCCTAACAACTTTGCATTTTGCAATAGAAAGATTGTTACGAATTTGGTGGAACATCATCTAACTCTTAAGTAATTCTAATGGTTGATTTTACATAAATGAGAATTAGATAAAATCCCATCCTAATCTTATTAAAACCGTGACATTGAACACCCCATATTAGGGATATTTTTTTTTATTGCCAACGACAAACCTAGAAAACATATAAACATTCACCATAATAAAGTAAAGATGTCACGGNCATCGAACACCACCTAAATAACATCCATCAACTACGACAAAATCAAAAAATAAAAGAAAATTTTAATAAGAACCCATGTTGTGAACCCTAGCGGCCCAACAGCTTTGCATTTTGCAATGGAAATATTGTTATGAATTTGGTGGAATATCATGTAACTCTAAAGTAGTTCTTAAATGGTTGATTTTTCATAAATGAGAATTAGATAAAATCCCATCCTAAATCCTATTAAAACCGTGACATTGAACACCCCATATTGGGAATTTTTTTTTATCGTCAACGACAAACTGAGAAAACATATAAACATTCATCATAATAAAGTAAAGATGTTACGGACGACGACTATCTTAGATTAAAAACGTAAGATTGAGAGATTGAGGTTGTTGAATTGACCAAAAAATGCAGGTGGGGTTAGAGAGATAAAGCGAAGGCAATAATTAAAATATATCATCGAACACTTGTAGCTTATCGAAACGCTGGAGTGGTGATTCCTCAACTAGGGTTAGGGATTTTTGGAAGAGGGCAAATGAGAGACAACAGAGGACCAATGCATGACAGACAAAATGAAATGGGATGTTGTTATCAGAATGAAATACATTTAGGGTTTAGTCAATTGCTAAGCCACTGATTCTTATATCCACGATACATGATGCGACACGCAGGTCAAACTTCACAGTTCGCTCTCATATAGATATCATTTTGATCCGATCAAGAGCCAATCAATCCGATCCGACACCGACTCGAAATCAGATTGAAAAAGTAAGATCTAAAAATTTGACTACCCATTTTATTAAATCGGACCTAATTCAAAAACTAGAATCCAATATCAAACTACTAAAGACTNGGACGACGACTATCTTAGATTAAAAATGTAAGATTGAGAGAATGAAGTTACTGAATTGACCAAAAAAGCAGGTGAGGTTAGAGAGATAAAGCAAAGGCAATAAGTAAAATATATCATCGAACACTTGTTGCCTATCAGAACGCCGGATTGGTGATTCCTCAACTAGGGTTAGAGATTTTTGGAAGAGGGAAAATAAGAGACAACAGAGGACCAATGCATGACAATACAAAATGAATTGTGATGTTGTTATCGGAATGAAATACATTTTGGGTTTAGTCAATTGCTAAGCCACTAATTCTTATATCCACGGTACATGATGCGACACGCAGGTCGAACTCCACCGTTCGCTCTCATATAGATATCATTTTGATCTGATCAAGAGCCAATCAATCCGCTCCGACACCGACTCGAAATCAGATTGAAAAAATAAGATCTAAAAATTTGACTACCCATTTTATTAAATCGGACCTAATTCAAAAACTAGAATCCAATATCAAACTACTAAAGACCTTGAGCTAAATTCNTATAGATATACGTGTTGAAATTATATGTTCAAGATAATATTAATTTGTAGGATCTAGTATTGTTATAATCATTGTATCATGTAGAGAATGGATTTTTTTGGATAATGCATATCATAGATTAAAATTATATATTTAAATGTGCTATGAAATGTATTTAGTGATGTGATATCATTGAGGTGTATGAATAGTAGTTTAAAGATTGGCATATTGAAAGAATTTGTTGCTAGCCCCCATCAACCTACTAGCTGAGAGCAATTATAGAATTCGTTGCTATCTTACCAACGTAATTCTAACTTGGAAAGTGTTATGATAGTAGTTTGGTGAAATAGATATATAAGATGTCTTTTATCTGGTAGCTTGAGAGTTAGATACTTTGATGACTAACATTTTGTGATACCTTGAGATTTATATACACCCTTAATCTTATAAATTAGATTGAGGATGAGAAATCCTAATGATATCATTAGGTGAATGCTGAATTTCTATTGTGAAACATGTAAGTAAAAAGTGTAGTAAGGCTAGAGTAGATTGGATTATTAGTTATTAGTTCATATTTTATAAAGCATACTTGTCATAGAAAATAAGTTTTCTGAATTTAGGTTGATAAGGTAATATGGAGGATAATATTTATTTTAAGATGGAGAGATTATAATACATATTTCCTTAGAAACTTTTTACAACTTCTTAATGTTCCAACTTCTATCTGATTTCAGATGTGAATGGCATGTTTGTACACCTGCATGTATTTTTTAATAAAATAAAATTTCAATCTATTTTTATTAAAATAGCGTGAATCTCTTGTAAGCATGTCATGCTATTATTCTAATAAAATTACTCTTTGGATGATCATTCATATGATTTAAAATTGTGTACTTATGATGCGTCCAGTCATCACACAAACAGTTTGACAGCTTGCCATGCACTTCATGGACTTTAATGAGATCTAATGATGTATGTATGATTGTACTTTATGGAGTCATCAAGCATCCATTTTGTTAATCCTTTTTGCTAGTGTGTTTCTAACTTATTATGGTATGTTATGCATATTTTTTTAATAATTTTATAAGCATTGTCTTGATATGGGTGTTAGTCACTTACATAACTTAATTCACTACTAAAATTTGAAATAGTGAACATTAAAACAATTTTTAAGAAAGCGCTTGATGCATTTGCTTTGAGTTTCTCCTCGATTCTAGCTGCTTGAGCAGCAACTCAAACCATAAGCCTCATTGGTGCGGACGAGATTTATGCCTTTCTGAGTAAGCCGTACGTAGGCCTTTAATCGAGTCGAGTACATCGTAGTTCGGACTTGGCTTGGTAAAATTATAAGTTGTTCATATTCGACTTGAGCTTGTGTTGAGCTTTCATAATTGTTCAAACTTGACTTGTTTAAATTTTTTAATGTTTAAATATGATTCGTACTAGATTTGTTTATGACAAGTGAACAAGTATTTAAACGAGCTAATAAACGTGCTAAAAATTCAAACTAGTATCTAGATTTTCATATTAAATATCAATAAATAATTTTATAAATCTGATCACACCTGCTAATTTATTGATTGTAAACTTTATAAAATGAATGGTAATTCATGAAGCATGATCATATGGATACAATCTCTCATATTTAACACGATCATACTCATACTTCTAAGTTTACACCCAACTCGCACATTCATATGTAGGTGTTAGATTTCCCATAATGATATGCACTTGTCATTTTTCTATATTTTTTGGACAATTTATAGATGTCATTCATACCGAGTTGTTGTATCATTCTTATTCTTACTTATTTATAACTTAGAATAATTTCACTGCACATTCTAAACACTATTTTAAATCGGTAAATTTTTTTAGCAGAGTGGAAAATGGAGATATGCAAGAGATTAGAGTTTCAGAGATCCATGCACACTGCGATCTTGTCGTTGCCTTCGATGTTTGCACGTCCCAACAACTCAGTTTTTTGTATGTTTCGGGCAAAACTAAGAAATACAAAACTATGAGAGACCAGAGGGAAAGTGAGGTTTGCCGGGCCTTAAAGTTAATTTTAAAAGACATTTCATACATGCCACACAAATCTTATTTATTTTCACAGCTAACACATAAACTTTAATAAAATAATTATATAATTAATAATTACTCAAAAAATATTATTTATATAATAATATATTACTATTAAATCTATAATTACACAAATTCTAATTGATTCAATTTTATTTAAATAATATATCATATTTAAATCAAGTTATCATCGGGCTTCATATCGAGTATTTAACGAGTTAATTATTGAATAACAAACGAGTTTGTTCGTGATCATAAATGAACAAGTTTGACTATGTTCATGTTTAGTTCATTCAAGTTCTGAGTTTTTAAAAATTGTTCTAGCTTATTTATTTACTAATTTGAACAAGCATGATCGAGTTTTAATCGAGCCAAATTCGAGTTGTTCATTAGGTGCATTGGTTGATTTACAACCCCTAGGCGTATGCCTTNTAGTCACTTACATAACTTAATTTACTACTAAAATTTGAAATAGTGAACATTAAAACAATTTTTAAGAAAGCGTTTGATGCATTCGCTTTGAGTTTCTCCTCGATTCTAGCTGCTTGAGTAGCAACTCAATCCTTATGCCTTTCTGAGTGAGGCGTACGTAGGCCTATAATCGAGCCGAGTACATCGTAGTTCGGACTTGGCTTGGTAAAATTATAAGTTGTTCATATTCAACTTGAGCTTTTGTTGAGCTTTCATATATTGTTCAAACTTGATTTGTTTAAATTTTTTAATGTTTAAATATGATTTGTACTAGATATGTTTATGACAAGTGAACGAGTATTTAAACGAGCTAATAAACGTGCTAAAAATTCAAACTAGTATCTAGATTTCATATAAAATATCAATAAATAATTTTACAAACCTGATCACACCCGCTAATTTATTGATTGTAAACTTTATAAATTGAATGGTAATTTCATGAAGCATGATCATATGAGATACAATCTCTCATATTTTAACACGATCATACTCATACTTCTAAGTTTACACCCAACTCGCACATTCATATGTAGGTGTTAGATTTCCCATAATGATATGCACTTGTCATTTTTTTATATCTTTTGGACAATTTTGTAGATGTCATTCATACTGAGTTGTTGTATCCTTCTTATTCTTAATTATTTATAACTTATAATAATTGCACTGCACATTCTAAACACCATTTTAAATCGGGTAAAATTTTTGAGCAGAGTGGAAAATGGAGATATGCAAGAGATTAGAGTTTCAGAGATCCGTGCACACTGCGATCTCATCGTTGCCTTCGATGTTTGCACGTCCCAACAACTCAGGTTTTTGTATGTTTCAGGCAAAACTAAGAAACACAGAACTATGAGAGACCAGAGGGAAAGTGAGGTTTGCCGGGCCTTAAAGTTAATTTTAAAAGACATTTCATACATGCCACACAAATCTTATTTATTTTCATAGCTAACACATAAACTTTAATAAAATAAATATATATTTAATAATTACTCAAAAAATATTATTTATATAATAACATATTACTATTAAATCTATAATTAAACAAATTCTAATTGATTCAATTTTATTTAAATAATATATCATATTTAAGTCAAGTTATCATCGAGCTTCATATCGAGTATTTAACGAGTTAATTATTGAATAACAAACGAGTTTGTTTGTGATCATAAATGAACAAGTTTGACTATGTTCATGTTTAGTTCATTTAAGTTCTGAGTTTTTAAAAATTGTTCTAGCTTATTTATTTACTAATTTGAACAAGCATGATCGAGTTTTAATCAAGCCAAATTCGAGTTGTTCATTGAGTGCATTGGTTCATTTACAACCCTAGGCGTATGCCTCCAAGTGCTTGAGGCGTCACCTCAAATTCGTAATTTAAATTAGGTATTAATACCTCTACACCCTCATTTAACATCCACATCACACAAATTAAAATTTAGGGTTGGAACACTGTTCCAAGAGCTTGATAGCTTCTTCCATTTTGCATCACTTATCATCTCAATCTCATATGCACTTCGTCCGAGCCTTCAATCATCATCTTGATTGTGAGCATCGAAGTACAACGTCAAAGGACTGTCCGGAGCCCTTATGCGTCGACATTCAATGGTGAAGTCAAGCGACTTTCTCTTCAACTCTTCCTAAAAGCGCTACAGTTCTTATGATATTTTTTCATGCATTTGACTTACCCGGTCTTTATTTTTGGGGTATTTCTGGGTTATTTCGGTATTATTAAAAATAACTCATAAAGAACCTGAAAATACATTGTAGTTCGGACTTGGCTTGGTAAAATTATAAGTTGTTCATGTTCGACTTAAGCTTGTGTTGAGCTTTCATATATTGTTCAAGCTTGACTTGTTTAAATTTTTTAATGTTTAAACTTGATTTGTACTAGATTTGTTTATAACAAGTGAACGAGTATTTAAATGAGCTAATAAACGTGCTAAAAATTCAAACTAATATCTAGATTTTCATATAAAATATCAATAAATAATTTTACAAATCTGATTACACCTGCTAATTTATTGATTGAAAACTTTATAAAATGAATGGTAATTCATGAAGAATGATCATATGAGATACAAGCTCTCATATTTTAACACGATCATACTCATACTTCTAAGTTTACACCCAACTCTCACATTCATATGTAGGTGTTAGATTTCCCATAACGATATGCACTTGTCATTTTTTTATATTTTTTTGGACAATTTTGAAGATGTCATTCATATTGAGTTGTTGTATCATTCTTATTCTTAATTATTTATAACTTATAATAATTGCACTGCACATTCTAAACACCATTTTAAATCGGGTAAAATTTTTGAGCAGAGTAGAAAATGGAGATATGCAAGAGATTAGAGTTTCAGAGATCCGTGCACACTGTGTTCTCGTCGTTGCCTTCGATGTTTGCACTTCCCAACAACTCAGGTTTTTGTATGTTTCGGGCAAAACTAAGAAACACAAAACTATGAGAGACCAGAGGGAAAGTTAGGTTTGCCGGGCCTTAAAGTTAATTTTAAAAGACATTTCATACATGGCACACAAATCTTCTTTATTTTCACAGCTAACACATAAAATTTAATAAAATAAATATATAATTAATAATTACTCAAAAAAATATTATTTATATAATAATATATTACTATTAAATCTATAATTAAACAAATTCTAATTGATTCAATTTTATTTAAATAATATATCATATTTAAGTCAAGTTATCATCGAGCTTCATATCGAGTATTTAACGAGTTAATTATTGAATAACAAACGAGTTTGTTTGTGATCATAAATGAACAAGTTTGACTATGTTCATGTTTAGTTCATTTAAGTTCGGAGTTTTTAAAAATTGTTCTAGCTTATTTATTTACTAATTTGAACGAGCATGATCGAGTTTTAATCGAGCCAAATTCGAGTTGTTCATTGAGTGCATTGGTTCATTTACAACCCTAGGTGTATGCCTCCAGGTGCTTGAGGCGTCACCTCAAATTCGTAATTTAAATTAGGTATTAATACCTCTACACCCTCATGCAACATCCACATCACACAAATTAAAATTTAGGGTTGGAACACTGTTCCAAGAGCTTCATAGCTTCTTCCATTTTGCATCACTTATCATCTCGATCCCATATGCACTTCGTCCGAGCTGTCAATCGTCATCTTGATTGTGAGCATCAAAGTACAACGTCAAAGGACTGTCCGGAGCCCTTATGTGTCGACATTCAATAGTGAAGTCAAGCAACTTTCTCTTCCGCTCATCCTAAAAGCGCTACAGCTCTTATGATATTTTTCCATGCATTCGACTTACCCAAAGCCTCTTATATTTTGCTTTTACAATGAAGTNCGTATGCCTTCAGGTGCTTGAGGCGTCACCTCAAATTCGTAATTTAAATTAGGTATTAATACCTCTACACCCCATGCAACATCCACATCACACAAATTAAGATTTAGGGTTGGAACACTATTCCAAGAGCTTCATAGCTTCTTCCATTTTGCATCACTTATCATCTCGATCTCATATGCACTTCGTCTGAGCCTTCAATCGTCATCTTGATTGTGAGCATCGAAGTACAACGTCAAAGGACTGTCCGTAGCTCTTATGCGTCGACATTCAATGGTGAAGTCAAGCCACTTTCTCTTCCACTCTTCCTAAAAGCGCTACAGTTCTTATGATATTTTTCCATGCATTCGACTTACCCAAAGCCTCTTATATTTTGCTTTTACAATGAAGTAGCATTCATCCCGAGCAACTTAAGGTTTGATTGTAATTTTTTTAATTGATTTAATTTTAGAATTTTCAAATATATGTATTTAATTGCTGTTAAATTATTAAATTTATAAATTAGTTTAAATTAATTTTAGTTGCAAATATGCACTTCCTCAAAATTTTAAACTCATTGGGATTGGCTTTGTGAATGTCATTATGTATTCGTTGATTCATTTGAATAAATTTAACTTTTTTTTTATTAGAATGGGTGGCGGCGCAAAATGAAAAGATCCAACTTGGAAATATGGGACTCATGTTGAAGTGTCAGGAGAAGGTGCAAAGAAGTGATTTGTTTACTTGAAATGTAAATTTTGTGATAACCGAATTACTGGTGGTGTTAAGAGATTTAAAGATCATTTGGTTTGCACACATCTAAATGTTGGAGCATGTGAGAAAGTGTCAGCGAAGTAAAAAAAGAGTCCCTTGAAAAAAAATGTCATTTATAAAGAATCGATGCAAAAAAAATTGTAAGAAATGATTTAGAATAGTTCATATTTTGGCTCTCAACATGATAGTTCCAGCAGTGGAAGTCATTTGCTTTTTTTTTTGATAGAGGAACTCATGGATTAATGGTTATTTTTGTCGTGAATGTGGATGATGAGAATATGAACTTTAAACAATTTCTCCGGTTCTTACAAAAGAACTTAGAAATAGAGTATGCTTAGATTTTACAAGATGTTTTTATGAGAATGGAATCCTAGATATGATTCATTCTTTTTGAAATTATGGGCAAGGGCTACATCTTCTTATCATATTTGAGCTGTGAACTTCGTTGTTGGATGGGGAGGTCAAAATTATGACAAGAATAATAATTTATGAAGTGAAAAAAACATGAGTTAAGACAGGAGTTACTATAACGTGAAATGGTTATCTTTGAAATATTATAAATTATCTTATTAACAACCCTCATGGGATGGTATTTTTTAAATATGTTGATGCATTGACCTTTGTAAAAGATGCAAAATTGCTATTTAAAATGCTTGATGGTGTTCTTGAAGAAGTTGGGGAGAGCATAGCCGTTCAAGTTAAGATAATGCAAGTGCATATAAAGCTTAGGAAGGATGTTAATAGAGAAAATGAAGCATCTTTATTAGAATTTGTGCTGCTCATTATCTTGATTTAATGCTTGAAAAGTTTGGACAATTGCCACAACATAAATTTTCTTTGCTTAAAGCAAAGACAGTGAGTAAATTTATTTCAATTATTTTTTGGGTATTATGCTTGATGTTAAAATTCATAGATAAAGAACTTATTCAACCAACAATTACAATATTTACCACGGCTTTTTTGACTTTGCGAAGAATTCAAACTTCAAAGGCTATGTTTGCTTCTGAAGAATGGTATAAAAGTTATCGGGCAAAAAAATCAGAAGGAAAGCAAGTGTAGAAGATAAGTATGAGAGATGATTTATTTGGATGCAACGTTAGTTATGCTCTGTATACTTCTGAAAGTATTATGAATGATTGATGGTGAGAGAGCTCATGCTATGAGATTTATTTATGAAGATATAAACACAACAAATGAGAAAATAACAAAAGATTTTGGAGGATGAGAAACAACTTACAAAAAAATATGGGAAATCATTGATGTGAAATGGGATTGTTAGCTACATCAACATTTACATGCTGCTGCATATTATTTGAATCTACAATTTTATTACGACAGATTTTTATGTGCATAAAGTGGTTAAGATCGTTTATATGCATGCATGTGTATAATTATCCCCTACTTTGACTATCTTAAAGTCCATGATGAACTTGAAGATTATCAATTGAAGAACAGAATGTTTGGATTTAGAGCAACTCAAGCATACTACATGACACACTCACCTTGTAAATTTTATTTATCTATAATTTTAAATATAAGAGTTTATCATTTTTATATGAAATTATTATCTTCATACTTATTGCTATTTTTATTTATTCTTTTGCTAGAACATTAGTGGGTATAATTCGGAGATGACGTGACTGTATTAAAAAATTTTGATATGAAAGTTCTAGCCTTGTTCAGGTTCCGCATTTGATCATAATTGAAGCATATTTAACCAACTGCATACAAAGTGAACAAATCGATTGGCTACATGTCGAATGAGTAAGTTAGTATATTTTATTTTCAATAAAAAAAATGAAAGATAGACACCCAAAGCATCAGAAACATGAATTATGGTGAGGAATAGATCCTTCGACTCCTGATGATATTATGTATGGTGATGAATGAATATCGTCCAAGAATAATGAAGGGTTTCAGTTTGAAGATGAAAAAATGTCTTTTAATGATGATAATGAAGATATTAATGTTAATATTAAACCAAGTCAATGAGATATCAAACTTAGAGTGACTTTTACTTCACTAACATTTAAAAGATAGAAGCAAAGTGGGGTTGGAGATTCAAAAAAATCTAAAGGTAAATCCGTAATTAAAATATAATCAATTACTTAGTTATGTTACTAATTTATTATTTTATTTAAAATTATATTAAATTCAATGTTAATTAATGTACGAAGTAAAATGAAAGATGCGAAACTTGAAGAAGAATTTGAAGATGATAACATAGAATTCGAAGATCATAGAATTATTTCATATTATGATTCTTTCAAAGATGATGAAAATGATGACGATGATAACACCATGGATCCTAATTCTTGTGACATATTTAAATTCAAAGTTCAATGTCCAAATCTTATTTCAAATTTTTTACTTTATATTTGGGATTTGAAATATTATATGCATGTGTTAATAAGTGTTGACGTCTATTGACATATTCAAATTCTAAGTTCAATGATCAAGATTTGTGGTTTGTCAAATGTCATGTTTGTGAATTTTGTTTAATTTTATGAGTTCTTACTTTTTAGTTTTGAGGCTTACACCTCGCCCCTTAAAGAAAGAGCTTATCTCTCGATTTCACCTTGCATTAAACTAATGACCTTTAGCCCTTTGTTAAAGCAATTTCTTTCTCATTTTTCTTCCACCTATTATAAGAATAAAATGAGCAGGAGAAGGAGAGAAGCTAGGGAGGGAAGCTCACCTTCAGAAGCTTAAGGTTAGATTCTCGTGTTGGATTTGGTGAAGAAATCAATCCACTTGAGCTAAAATATTGTTCTCCTAACTTAGATGTTGTTAAATAACACTGTCATTGCTTGGTCCTAAGCTCTGAATGTGAAAAGTGAAGGGTTGCACTAGGTAGTCGACAACTAGTTTAAAATTTGTCCAAAAAGTATGCCACGAATCTTTTAAATTCTTATGTAAATGCTAAGTAGCCCCCTGGAAGTGACACGATATATCTTCTTTATACTGTGAAAAGTGTGTAAAAGTCGTTATAACAACGTCAAATAAACAATGTTCCTCACATTAGAGACAGATGCCGATGAAGAAGTTTGTTCATAAAACTAATATTATATGATCTCGGAATATAAAAACTTTCACTGGTAAATTCTTTGAATTAGTTGATATTATGGTTGATAGGTAGATAAATATCTTATGTATTCAAGAAACTAAATAATTTGGAGAAATGACTAAAGAAATTGATACTTAGGTTTTAAATTTTAGTACTCAGGTAGGAGTCGCCGCAGAAATGGTGTAGGTCTAATTAGAGATAGAGTTTGAAAGTTAATGTTGTAGAAATTTATAGAACTGGAGATAAAATTATAGCTCTAAAGATTATTGTTGATACTAAGACTTTAAGGTTATAAGTGCTTAATCTCCACACGTAGTTTTAAGTATATGTTCAAAAGAAAGATTTTGGAATGACTTAGAAGAATTAATATAAATGGTTCCTCTTGAAGAAAAAAAATTTATTGGAGAAGATTTAAATTGACTGTTGTAAGAGTGGTGAAAGATTTTAAAAATATTTGTGGTGGCTACGATTTTGGAGTGATTAATGAAGAATGTAGAACCATATAGATTTTGCTTTAATGTATGCTTTTATTATTGTTAATACCTTATTTAACAAAAAAGATGAGTATTTTGTTATTTATAAACATGGATCTAGTAAAACATAAATTGATTATTTTCTTATGAGAAAAAAGATATTTTGGAGAGTGTAAAGATTATAAGGTCATTCTTAGTGAAAATTTAAGTGCGCAACATGGATTGTTATTTTTGGATTTTAAGATGAAGAGTTGTAAGATAAAAAATTCAATAAAATATTATCATAGAATTAGATGGGGGCATCTAAAAGACAAATAAAATTATTTTTATGAGTAAACTTCAAGATTTCAAGATTTTGGATGTTCATCGAGAAGTGAATTCTATATGGGATAAATTAACAAACACTATTAAACAAGTGACAAAATATGTATTTGGAGAATCAAATGAAAATGATTTTATAAATAATAATAGTTGGTGGTGGAATAATAATGTGCAAGAAAAGATAAATTAAAAGCATTTGTGTTATAAAAATGTCTTTCTATTTTAAAGCTTAGAAAATTGGAAAAAATATAAAGGGTGTCGGTAAGAAAATTTGTGATGCTTAAAATTCTATTTTTACTGATTTTTATAATAGATTAGATACTTAAAAAGGTGAAAAATACATGTATAAACTAGTCATGCAAAGAGAAAAGAAATGTAAATATTTAATTCAAGTAAAATATATTAAAGATGAAAATCAAAAAGTGATTTCCTTAGAGGAAGATATTTAACATGAGTGGGTGAGCTATTTTTGATAAATATTTCAATAATTTTTTTGAAAATATGATCAATATCAGTGATTTTAATATCATTAAGCATTAGTAAAAAAGAAGTTGATGATGCTTTAAAAAAAATAAAGTGTGAAAAATCATTAGGACCTGATGATATCTCAATTGAAGGTGAAAATGTTTAGGTGATTTGGGAGTTTCTCGGCTTACTAAACTCTTTAATATTATTTTAAAAACTAAAAAGATACTTGAGGAATAGAGGAAGAATATTTTGGTCTCTATTTTTAACAATGAAGGGGATGCACAAGAGTGCAAATTGTAGAGGAGTTAAGCTGATGTGTCATACTTTAAAATTATGAGAGAGGACATTTGAACATAGGTTAAGACGTAATGCAAAGATTTTCCATAATCAGTTTGGATTTATGTCGGACATGTCTACTATGGAAGCTATACATTTATTTTGAGGTTTGATGGAGAAATACAAAGAGGATAAGGATGATTTACATATGATTTTTGTTGTTCTCGGAAAAGCTCACGATAAAGTTCCAAGAGAAGTTCTTTGGAGAGTTTCTGACAAGAAATATGTTGATATGAGTTATATTCAAGTCGTTAAAGATATGTGTACTAGAGCTGTTACTTGTGTTTGAATAGAAGGAGGATTCACCAAATATTTTCTTTTTTCAGTTATATTACTTCAGAGATCAACTTTAAGCCCATATTTTTTCGCTTAAATTATGGATTCTCTTACACGACATTTATCGGAGGATGTACCTTGGTGTTTGCTTTTCGTTGTTGATTTTCTTCTTGTGGATAAGGCTAGAGAAAGAGTTTAGGAAAAAAATTGAATTTTAGATGTCTACATTAGAGTCTAAAGGTCTTCGTTTGAGTAAATCTAAAACTGAATACATGGAATGTAATTTAGTAGTAGTTCTAGTGGCAGAGTTGTAACTATGGGTGATCAAATTATTAAAAGTTGTGATCGTTTTAGATATCTTTGGTCTATTGTTCAAAAGTGATGGTGTTATTGATGGGGATGTTATTAGTAGAATTCAAGTCGGTTGGTTGAAGTGGAGGAATGCATCAGACCTATTGTGTGATAGAAAAGTACCGCTTAGACTGAAAGGACAATTTTATAAGATGATGGTGAGATCTGCAATACTCTATGGATAAGAATGTTGGCCTTTAAAAGAGAAGGATAAACAAAGTTAAGTATTGTTGAGATGAGATTGCGTAGGTGGATGAGTGTTGTGGCACTTAGAGACACATTGCGAAATGCATATATTTGTGATAAGATTGGTGGAGCTCTAGTGGTAGACAAGATTAGTGAGAATTGTCTTAGTTGGTTTGTTCACATTAAATGTCGACCATTTGATGATTCTGTTAGGAGAGTAGATGTTTTAGATTTGACTAGGGTGTAAATGAGTCGAACGCGAGCTGAGCCTCGTTTATATTTCAAGCTCAAAAAGTGTGTTCGTGTTCGGCTCGTTCGCTTAGCGAGTCGAACACGAGTTGTTCACGAACAAATAGTCGTTTTGACAACCCTAATATTGTAACCATAAGATGTTAAGGATTGTGGCAAGATTTAAAAATTATTGTTTATATTAAAACATCATTTGAATCAAATTTAATAATTTTTATTGTATTTTCTTAATTAATACTTTTATTTGATTATAAATTTTTATAGACTTGTAGTCAATTAAATTTTTTNAATGTTTGGATTTAGAGCAACTCAAGCATACTACATGACACACTCACCTTGTAAATTTTATTTATCTATAATCATTTTTATATGAAATTATTATTTACATAGTTGTTGCTATTTTTATTTAATCTTTTGCTAGAACATTAGTGGGCATAATTCGGAGATGACGTGACTGAATTCAAAAATTTTGATATGAAAGTTTAGCCTTGTTCAACTTCCGCATGTGAGCATAATTGAAGCATATTTAACCAACTGCATACAAAGTGAACAAATCGATTGGCTACATGTCGAATGAGTAAGTTAGTATATTTTATTTTTAATAAAAAAATGAAAGATAAACACCCAAAGCTGCAGAAACACGAATTATGGTGAGGAATAGATTCTTCGACTCCTGATGATATTATGTATGACGATGAATGAATAACGTCCAAGAATAATGAAGGATTTCAGTTTGAAGATGAAAAAATGTCTTTTAATGATGATAATGACGATATTAATATTAATATTAAACCAAGTCAATGAGATATCAAACTTAGAGTGACTTTTACCTCACTAACATTTAAAAGATAGAAGCAAAGTGGGGTTGGAGCTTCAAAGAAATCTAAAGGTAAATTCGTAATTAAAATATAATTGATTACTTAGTTATGTTATTAATTTATTATTTTATTTAAAATTATATTAAATTCAATGTTAATTAATGTACGAAGTAAAATGAAAGATGCAAAACTTGAAGAAGAATTTGAAGATGATAACATAGAATTCAAAGATGATAGAATTATTTCATATTATGATTCTTTCAAAGATGATGAAAATGATGACGATGATACCACCATGGATTCTGATTCTTGTGACATATTTAAATTCTAAGTTCAATGTCCAAATCTTATTTCAAATTTTTTACTTTATATTTGGGATTTGAAATATTATATGCATGTGTGAATAAGTGTTGACGTCTATTGACATATTTAAATTCTAAGTTCAATGATCAAGATCTGTGGTTTGTCAAATGTCATGTTTATGAATTTTGTTTAATTTTATGAGTTTTTACTTTTTAGTTTTGAGGCTTACACCTCGCCCCTTAATGAAATAGCTTATGTCTCGATTTCACCTTGCATTAAACTAATGACCTTTAGTCCTTTGTTAAAGCAATTTCTTTCTCATTTTTCATCCACCTATTATGAGAATAAAAGGAGCAAGAGAAGGAGTGAAGCTAGGGAGAGGAAGCTCACCTTCAGAAGCTTAAGGTTAGATTCTCGTGTCGGGTTTGGTGAAGAAATCTATCCACTTGAGCTAAAATATTGTTCTCCTAACTTAGATGTTGTTAAATAACACTGTAATTGCTGGGTTCTAAGCTCTGAATGTGAAAGGTGAAAGGTTGCACTAGGCAGTTGAGAACTAGTTTAAAATTTGTCAAAAAGTTATGCCATGAATCTTTTAAATTCTTATGTAAATGCTAAGTCGCCCCTTGGAAGTGACACGATGTATCTTCTTTATACTATAAAAAGTGTGTAAAAGTAGCTATAACAGTGTCTGAGTTTAGTGCCAAATAAGCAATGTTTCTCACATTATAAACGGATGTCGATGAAGAAGTTTGTTCATAAAACTAATATTATAGGATCTCAGAATATAAAAACTTTCACTGGTAAATTCTTTGAATTAGTTGATATTATGGTTTATAGGAAGTTAAATATCTTATGTATTCAAGAAACTAAATGATTTGGAGAAAATACTAAAGAAATTGATATTTAGGTTTTAAATTTTAGTACTCAGGTAGGAGTCGCTGTAGAAATGGTGTAGGTCTAATTATAGATAGAGTTTAAAAGTTAATGTTGTAGAAATTTATAAAACTGGAGATAAAATTATAGTTCTAAAGATTATTGTTGATACTAAAACTTTTAAGGTTATAAGTGCTTAATCTCCACAAGTAGGTTTAAATATATATTCAAAAGAAAGATTTTGGAATGACTTAGGATAATTAATATAAATGGTACCTCTTGAAGAAAAAAAAATTATTGAAAAAGATTTAAATTGACTGTTGCAAGAGTGGTGAAAGATTTTAAAAATATTTTTGGTGGCTACGATTTTAGAGTGATTAATGAAGAAGGTAGAACCATATTAGATTTTGCTTTAATGTATGCTTTTATTATTGTTAATGCCTTATTTAACAAAAAAGATGGGCATATTGTTATTTATAAACATGGATCTAGTAAAACACAAATTGATTATTTTCTTATGAGAAAAAATATATTTTGGAGAGTGTAAAGATTATAAGATCATTCTTAGTGAAAATTTAAGTACGCAACATCAATTATTATTTTTTGATTTTAAGATGAAGAGTTATAAGATAAAAAATTCAATAAAATATTATCATAGAATTAGATGGGGGCATCTAAAAGACATAAAATTATTTTTATGAGTAAACTTCAAGATTTCAAAATTTTAGATGTTCATGGAGATGTGAATTCTACATGAGATAAATTAACAAACACTATTAAACAAGTGACAAAATATATATTTGCAGAATCGAAAGAAAATGCTTTTATAAATAATAATAGTTGGTGGTGGAATAATAATGTGCAAGAAAAGATAAAATAAAAGCATTTGTGTTATAAAAATGAGTTTCTATGTAAAAGCTTAGAGAATTGGAAAAAAATATAAAGGGTGTCCAAAAGAAAATTTGTGATGCTTAAAATTCTATTTTTACTGATTTTTATAATAGATCAGATACTTAAAAAGGTGAAAAATATATGTATAAACTAGCCATGCAAAGATAAAAGAAAAGTAAATATTTAATTCAAGTAAAATATATTAAAGATGAAAATCAAAAAGTATTTTCTTTAGAGGAAGATATTTAATATAAGTGGGTGAGCAATTTTGTGATAAATTTTTTAATAATTTTTTTTGAAAATATGATCAATCTTAGTGATTTTAATATCGTTAAGCATTAGTAAAAAAGAAGTTGATGATGCTTTAAAAAAAATAAAGTGTGAAAAATCATTAGGACTTGATGATATCTCAATTGAAGGTGAAAATGTTTAGGTGATTTGGGAGTTTCTTGGCTTACTAAACTCTTTAATATTATTTTAAAAACTAAAAAGATACTTGAGGAATAGAGGAAGAGTATTTTGGTCTCTATTTTTAACAATGAAGGGGATGCACAAGAGTGCAAATTATAGAGGAGTTAAGCTGATGTGTCGTACTTTAAAATTATGAGAGAGGACATGTGAACATAGGTTAAGACGTAATGCAAAGATATTCCATAATCAATTTGGATTTATGTTGGACATATCTATTATGGAAGCTATACATTTATTTTGAGGTTTGATGGAGAAGTAAAAAGAGGATAAGGAGGATCTACATATGATTTTTGTTGTTTTAGGAAAAGCTCATGATTAGGTTCCAAGAGAAGTTATTTGGAGAGTTTCAGACAAGAAATGTGTTGATATGAGTTATATTCAAGTCGTTAAAGATATGTGTACTAGAGCTGTTACTTGTGTTTGAATAGAAGGAAGATTCACCAAATATTTTCCTATTTCAGTTGGATTATTTGAGAAATCAACTTTAAGCACACATCTTTTTGCTTAAGTTATGGATTCTCTTACACAACATTTATCGGAGGATGTACCTTGGTGTTTGCTTTTCGTTGATGATTTTCTTCTTGTGAATAAGGCTAGAGAAAGAGTTTGGGAAAAAAATTGAATTTTAGATGTCTACATTGGAGTCTAAAGGTCTTCGTTTGAGTAAATCTAAAACTGAATACATGAAATGTAATTTAGTAGTAGTTCTAGTGACAGAGTTGTAACTATGGGTGATCAAATTATTAAAAGTTGTGATCGTTTTAGATATCTTTGGTCTATTGTTCAAAAGTGATGGTGATATTGATGGGGATGTTATTAGTATAATTCAAGTCGGTTGGTTGAAGTGGAGGAATGCATCAGACCTATTTTGTGATAGAAAAGTATCGCTTAGACTGAAAGGATAGTTTTATAAGATGATGGTGAGATCTGCAATACTCTATGGAGAAGAATGTTGGCCTTTAAAAGAGAATCATAAACAAAGTTAAGTATTGTTGAGATGAGATTGCGTAGGTGGATGAGTGATGTGACACTTAGAGACGAAATGCGAAATGAATATATCTGTTATAAGATTGGTGTAGCTCTAGTGGCAGACAAGATTCGAGAGAATTGTCTTAGATGGTTTGTTCACATTAAATGTCGACCATTTGATGATTCTATTAGGAGAGTAGATGTTTTAAATTTAACTAGGGTGTAAATGGGCTGAACACGAGCTGAGCCTCATTTATATTTCAAGCTCGAAAAGTGTGTTCGTGTTCGGTTCGTTCTCTTAGCGAGTCGAACACGAACTGTTCACTAACAAATAATCGTTTTGACAACCCCAATCACGTAACCATAAGATGTTAAGGATTGTGGCAAGATTTAAAAATTATTGCTTATATTAAAACATCATTTGAATCAAATTTAATAACTTTTAATGTATTTTCATAATTAATACTTTTATTTGATTATAAATCTTTGTAGAATTGTAGTTAATTAAATTTTTAAAAATTACTACTCATCAATATATATATATATATATATATACATATATATACATATGTACATATATATATATATATATATACACATATATATACATATGTACATATATATACATATATATACACATATATATACATATGTACATATATATATATAATTGATTATTAGTATTTCGAGCCAAAATGAGCCGAACTCGAACGAATATTTGTTCGTGTTCGACACATTAACTTAGCGAACAAGTCGAACACGTGTTGTTCGCTAACAACGAGCCATTTTGACAGCCCTAGATTTGACTGTGCTAAGAAAGACAGAGGTAGACCTAAAAAGACTGGGGCATATTGTATAAATGTGATCTTAATCTATTAGAATTAAATGAAAATATGACACTCGATCGAACGCAATGGAGAGAAAAGATTCATGTAGCCAACCCCACTTAGTAGGATGAAGACTTGTTGTTGTTTTTGTTAGTTGTTAAATGTAAAATCTAGTGTGTTTTATTTAGTTTTTCCTAATATTTTCTGAAATTTCAACTAAGTATTTATGGTATGATTTATAATATGTAGTCCAACATGCAATGTTATACACCCTTACATAAGTATGTTTTAATCTCTATTTTGGCACGATGAATTGCTTCTACTTGGGTTTCAAATGTCTACTTCATGATCTATTTTTTAAGGAGTAATCGTAACCCCTACCATGCTTTGTAATATCTATCAATCACATATTCTCTCTCAACTCACTATATATCATTTCTCAAGAGGCCTACTTGACAACGTTTCACAAGGAACTTATTCTTCTCTACTTCAGGTGATTATTTTATACCAGGAAGTAATAGTACTCTCTCTATTCAATGTCGACGGCTTCTTTGGAGAGCTTTCTCTCATGGAACCCCCAAATTTAGCATTAGCATTGTGTGACATTTGCTTATCTTAGCGACCCGTCTCCAAGGTAAGCCTTATATTGGTCCTCTCGGTGCCTTTTCCATGGAAGTCAACCGAATGATATGCTAAAATAAGCAGCTTCCCATGCTCTCACTGTCGATTAAATTTTTGAGAGCTTATGCCCTTGTTAGCTGATGATTAAAAACTCCTTGCATTGGATTCCGAAGATCAGGGCCCATAGAAGTATTTTTTTCAACCAAATTTAATGATCCTAAAGATTAGATTGTCATTTTTTCAAAAAATATATAATGTAAAACGTAGAGTGGGCGAAAAAATTTGATTGGAACCCAACGTATGGGACACTTTTCCTTTTTTGTAGGATGTGTTGATATGATACTGTTTTGAGACATCTAGGGTGGACCAGCACCCATTTCTATGAATCCTCTGGTGGCAATTACTCATCAAGTATTAGGTAAAGTTCATGAAAGCCCCTCGTTTCACCTATTCAAAGGACTGAATGGTTTCAAAAATGGCGATAAATCAAAATTTTTTGTTTTAATGATGTCTCTAGATTCATGCGATAAACATAACTTATTATTTTTCTTCACATTTTTCTCTTGGAGGCAATTTTTTTTTTATTCTCGAGCCTTATCCAAGATCTCCGCTTGATGATCCTTCACTCAACAACATACATAGTAAATCACATTGTTGCACACAATTTGGAGGCTAGATAAACCTCTATTTTATAGTTACTATGCCATATCTTTGATGCTTAGCTCGTCGACATCTATCTTTCCATTCGATGTTGTTGTCTCTCTCACATGGTCATGCACTTTATGATATGTTGTTCATCACAAACTTCTATTATTGGCTTGAACCAAATACACTTTGGTCCAACTTCCCACCTCATATACATATGATTTTGGCCAATTGGCTTGCTACTGCCATGATTTGATATAGTTATCACAGTTGGCCTATTAAACTGACAAGTCTTAGCTCTGTGCTCTTTTTAATTACAAATTGTTCGTCGGATATATACTGCATTATCAAATTTTGATGTAAATGCAACTAAGGATATATTGGGAGCTTTGCACTCAACATTTAATTGAAGGGGGTTAATGAAATGACCATTATCTATATAACAATGTTTTGTGATATTTTGTGCCATGCAACCTATGTTATCCTATTATGTGTTGCGGGCAAACTCCCTTAATAGTGCTAGAATATATGTTTAGTGAGTAGGGATTTAATTGCTCATTTCTTATATGCTCCACTCTAGTGCATGCCCTTAGTTTTCTTCTTTTAGCGCGTTAAGGCAGAGATTTACCATACTCTAACATATATGTAGCCCAATGATGATTTGGGCATTTCATGATGGAGAACGTAATTACAGGGTTAAAAGTTTTATCATAAAATACNGAGATTTACCATACTCTAACATATATGTAGCCCAATGATGATTTGGGCATTTCATAATGGAGAACGTAATTACAGGGTTAAAAGTTTTATCATAAAATATAATGAAATAAAATCAATCAGATTCTTGAAACAAGAAAATATCATATGCTCACTCTTTTATTTATTTATTTATTTAAATCAAATGAACCTGGCCTATTAATATCTTAGTTAATATTATTATTCAGCATTGGACTATCTTGAGCTTTGATGTATGGTTTATTAGCGAGAGCCTAGACAAGTTTTACTGTATTATAGCNAATATCTTAGTTAATATTATTATTCAGCATTGGACTATCTTGAGCTTTGATGTATGGTTTATTAGCGAGAGTCTAGACAAGTTTTACTTTATTATAGCTTTCCAAACTTTTTTCTGTGTTAAGTTTAACATTATGGTAAGTACCAAAATGAAAATCATGACATTCACATCCTTAAATGCATTTTTGTCATATGGATTAGGCTTATATCAGTCTTACTATATCATGTTGACTTGGCAATATTATTTTCTGAAATGCACTTAAGGTGGCCTGTTGGAACTACTGGCCTAAATAGGCTGTAATGCCAGTTGTTGGACTCTTTTGATCTTTGATGATCAAAAATGAAATTCTTTTGATGGCCAGCCATCCACTCTAATTGTAGAAATTGACACTGCATGACATACTTTGATTCTTAGAGTCTAAGTTTTGATAAATGCTTACGTAAACCTCATATATCCAATATGAGTATTCTCCTTTTAATTGGCAACGAGTTGTAAGCTCATTTTTTCATTTTCCAGAACATGTATATACTTGGCATTATTACCTTCTCTTTGGGCAACTATATCTGAAAAAAACTAAGAGCCTTATGGTTCTTGTTTGCTCTTTGTGCATCCTCTGTTTTTTTTATTGACTCGACTCTCAGCCTACATAGGACCATCTATATGCTATCATCGCCACCCCCTTCCACAATTGCCATTATGAATACTAATTTTTTT
Source organism: Phalaenopsis hybrid cultivar (assembly GCA_002079205.1). Classification (NCBI taxonomy): domain Eukaryota; kingdom Viridiplantae; phylum Streptophyta; class Magnoliopsida; order Asparagales; family Orchidaceae; genus Phalaenopsis; species Phalaenopsis hybrid cultivar. Next base: position 87,745 of record JXCR01030443.1, on the reverse strand, counting down.
GTAGGATGATTTTATATGATTGAGGGATGCGCAAAGCTAGAGCTCTCATGGAGAGGGTGTTCGTGTGGATTGTCTCAGCACTCAGATTATGAACTGTGGAAATAGACTGTTTGAGAGAAGATGGGAAACTTATGAAGTAAGCTTCCATGTCATGGTATGTGAATTTATCCTCTTATATTCCNCTATATCTGAAAAAAACTAAGAGCCTTATGGTTCTTGTTTGCTCTTTGTGCATCCTCTGTTCTTTTTATTGACTCGACTCTCAGCCTACATAGGACCATCAATATGCTATCATCGCCACCCCCTTCCACACTTGCCATTATGAATACTAATTTTTTTGTAGGATGAGTTTATATGATTGAGGGATGTGCAAAGCTAGAGCTCTCATGGAGAGGGTGTTCGTGTGGATTGTCTCAGCACTCAGATTATGAACTGTGGAAATAGATTGTTTGAGAGAAGATGGGAAACTTATGAAGTAAGCTTCCATGTCATGGTATATGACTTTATCCTCTTATAATCCATGTCTTGGTTATATAGATGGTGCACACCATTTTGTTGTTATAAGTGCTAAATGTAAATTTTAGGTGTTAGATATGTAAATACATAGGAATTGGGTGGTATGTATGTAAATGTCCCTTTCTATTTTTATCATTGAGATTTCAAAAACTGAACTTTTCAATCGTAATTTCTATTTTATTTTAAAACAATATTTTCCTTGAAAATTCTACAAAAGAAGAAAAAATGTTTAAATANATTTTTAACATTGAGATTTCAAAAACTGAACTTTTCAATCGTAATTTCTATTTTATTTTAAAACAATATTTTTCTAGAAAATTCTACAAAAGAAGAAAAAATGTTTAAATCCTATTTTTTGCTTACTAGTTTCTGTGCCACGAAAAAACGTTGAAAAACATAAAATAAACAAAACTGAATAGATGCAAACTAAAAAAAAGTGAAGAATATAGTGAAAAAATCATTATTATGTCCCTGAACATCTCCCTCACTATTCTCTTCACCTTCTCCATCCCCTCGTCAAACATAATAGACCATCTTGTTCGTCCATATCGGCCCCTTATGTGGTTGTCGACTGTTTATGTTTTGTCCAAAAGAAATGATCAAGGCATGGTCATTGACTTTTCTTTTGTCGTGTCATGATCAATGGGTATAGAATTTTGTTTTGTAATGCCGTGTTCAGCCATAGATAAATCTGTGTTCAAGAAATAGTCCTTGCTTTGATCATCTTCTGATTGAGTTGTATAATCCTTGCTCTTGCCCCAAAGAAGGGAATAGAGGCCAGCTGTTATAATTATTGCCCCAATAATCCTACAACGTTCAATATAGCAAATTAAAACCTTTCTTAGAAGTTTTAATTTAATTATTTAATCAAACCTTTCATCTATTTTAACAATTAAATATTAACGAGAAATGAAAAAAAATTCTTACATTCCAAGATGTATTTTCTCTGAAAGAATGATAGAGCCCATGACAGCAGTAACAATCATACAAAGCGGAGTGAAGGCTCCGGCAAAAACTGGTCCTTTGTCCTTCAAAGCCAGCTCCAACAAATAATTAGTAACCCCAGTACATACCACGCCCTGTAAAAAATATTGTTTTTTTCTTGATTTTCAACTTTCTCCTTAATATTTCTGATTAATGTATTTTATTTTTTTACTGAGGAAGAACTTACTGAATATATGATGGCAAAGAGCCTCATATCCCACTTTATAATCCATGATTGGGATCCATGCTCCAAAACTAGGGCAAGTACAGTGTTCATTACAGCACCCATGGAACAAATCAAGGTGGTGAGACTAAATTTAGCCTCATATGATTTTAATGTATTCGACTATCATAAATGCATGTAATCTTGTTAGATAACGTGTGATAAACAAAAACTCAAAATTAAGAACTCTTGTTATTACCTGCAGTATTAAGAAGATGCACCAACTGGTGCTGCTCGTTATTATCATTAATGTTCCCATAATCCAATTCAACCCTTCTTTATCATTGCCTTCGGAATTAACTGCAGAATGATGTTCTCGCCCTTTGTACCGTGGGAACTCTGCGGCCGGTCCTTTGTATAGAACCATGAGGAGTGAACCAGCCAAGGCTAATAGAATTCCAATGACCTTAGCTTTGCCATGTCTCTGATATATGTTCAGTTTCTCAACTCTGCTTTTGGTTAATAAACCAATGTTAAATAAAAACATAGACAGAGTTAACACCTTATTGTATGGTTAAGATCAAAATTCGAGTACAAGATTGCTTCAACTTATTGAGGGACATGAGGCTTTAATTAGATTTAGCCACACATTTATATTTAAAAATATGTTAAGGTCAGAATATCTGGTGATAGGCCATAAATATTCATAAATTTTAGTTTTTTGATCTGAAACGAGTTTCACCAGAGGTGTATCTAGCTTAATTTTGGTATCATTTCGTTCATTCCTCTATGAGGGGCGTCGAAGGCGATGGCTCAACACTGATTAGGTGTTTCATTCAGTTTATGGCCCTCATAACACTCGGTCTCGTACTGCAATTGAAAAAAAACTCAAAAGTATATTAATTTAATTTCTTAAAGCTGAAAGGCATGTATACCTAGGTTTTAGGATTAAATGGATGTAATAATCGACCCCCTCCCACCCTACTTTTAATTTGCATGCATGATGTTTTTGGGTTTAATCTCGTACCAGATAGTTGAAAAATATGTTGAGCTTATGCTTTTTGAATAATAACTTTATCTACTAGTTTATTACCTTAAGTTAGCCCCATTTTAATTCTACTCCTCAATAAGTGATATCAAAGTCAATAGTATTTTGATAATAACAAAACTTAAGTAAATACTATAGAATAAACACAATAAAGATCACAAGCACTAGACACATTTATATGAATTGATGAGATCCACCTGCATCTACAATTGTTCTGAGATCTAATTATTCCACTATGCTTTGATGGTGGATCAAAAGTTGTTCTTCATATATAAAAAGGGTTTAGGGGACCACTTTGTAGTTACCACTTTGCATAAATATATCCATTTGTTGTACTTAATAAAAGGGATAGCATAGACCTATTCTAGTTGACATGAAACAATGAGATAACACAAATTCCTGTTGTAGATAGGCATATTAGAGCAACGAAGGAGGAAATCATTTAAGAAGAAAGTCGCTTCCTTCATGTAGGCAACACTACGTGAAAATAACTAAATAACGTCTATATTTGTGGCGGGACTTGTCCGATGAAATTATTTGTTTTGCTTTTACATTTGATTTACACCGTGCATTATTAATGATGAAGTCTGTGTTGTCTCATGCAGACACAATAAATTTGTGTCGACAGTAGCGATGACATTATTCATCTTTATCTTTGTCACTTAATAGTGAATGAATTTACGAACGCTACAATCGACACAAATTACTGAGCGTCAGAAAGGGTCGATGCAAATTTGACGCCTTGCTCTTAAAATCTAAACCTGCACCTGTCAGACGCATTAACGCTCTCCGTTGTTCTATTGTTTGCTCCAGAAACCCTAGCCCTCTAGTGAATGCCCCCAGTGACCGTTCGACGACCTCGTGACTCTGACAAATCATCATATGCGAGTTTTTCTTCATGGTAAAATTTTTTCTCACTTTTTTTCAAATCTTTTTTTTTTCTTTGCCGATTTATTCTATTTTGTATGTATTAGGGTTCAGCTATGCATTAGGGGATGTTTGGCTGCATGTAGAATGCAGGGTTAGTAGGATTTAGTAAATCCAAAAATGTTAATCCATTAAATTTGATCCACTCTCCTTGTTAATTTAGTTAAGTCGGATTTAAGTTGAATCAAAAGCAAAATTTCGGCTCTTAAAACCTAAAATTTGTAAATTCGTGGAACTCTTGCATTTTTGTGTTTGTTAGGGGGTGTTGGGTAAATCCACTTGTGTGTGTGTGTGTGTGTGTTTTTGTGTATCTTTATATATGTGTATGTGTGTGTGTTTGTCTATCTATATTAATATTTGTGTGTATGTATATATATTTATGTGTGTGTGTTTATATTTATGTGTTTTTGATAATATATGTGTGTGTGGTGTGTGAATGTATGTATTTATATATGTGCGTGCATGTGTATAATTGTGTCTATGTATATATTTGTGTATGTGTTTGCATGTATATGTATATATGTTAGAATTGTAGGTTTAGGTATATGTACATAATTATGTATGAATTGATCATTGTGTGAGTGATATTTAAATGTCTTAATTTTTAAATCTACATAAACTGCTGATGGATATTTGAGATCAAGGATATAGAATATATTGTAACTTAGTAGAAAGGAACCACTGATGATTTCTTGAATGATGTTCAAGAATTTGTGCAAGTGGCTTCGTAGCTGCCCATTTGCCTTTCATAATGAAGCTTCACGCGCAAAACACAAAAATTATTGTATCTAATGCCTAGTGAGGTCAAGTTGAAGTTATACCGTAAGAGCTTTCAACTTAATTATTGGAACTGGACTACATATGTTGAGTATTAACCAGATGTTCAATATGATCATGCGGTGCTTCATCATGTTCTTTTCCTTAACGGAATATGATCCTAACATATATGAATAAATGATTTTTGATGAAGGCAAAACTCATTTCATCAGGATTGTTTCTAAGAATTATCAAGATATGAAGAGTGAAGCGCAAAAATTTAACAATTTATTTAGTGTTGCATAACTACTTTTATGGGAATGTTGCACCATACATTCAGAGTTATTAATAGTGCTAAGAATATTGAGCATTAAGTAAGATTATATTGTGCTTAGGGAATGTTTTAATCGTGTTGCAGTATTTATGAAGGAGATAAACCCCAAGGGAAATTTAGTTCTAGAGGACCTCTACAAAAAAAAAAAAGTTTTGAAGTTAGGATTACTATCATAAAAGATACACCGTGGTGTTAATGGTTATTTGTTGTATTATAAGATAATTACAATGTAGACACAGTGCAAATTTTGTGGTGCTGAGATTCAAAACAAACGAGCCGAAAAAGTAAAAATCAGAAAAGTATTTCGTACAAGCATCTCTTCTACTTTCGCCTCATTCCTTGACTTCAAAGATTATTCGTTTTTTATGTCTACGACTCCTCACATGATATGACATAAGAACAGATGTGTTGATACGAACTCTTTTAGTCATCCGTCAGATGGGGAAGCCTGTAAATATTTTGATCGTATTTATCTTGACTTTGTTATTGAACCACACAATGTTAGGCTTGACTTATGTGCAGACGAGTTCACGTCATACAATCAGACTGTAACTACTTATTCATGTTAGCCAGTGATTATTAGAGATATAACTTGCCCCTTGATATGCGCATGACATGTCGTTTTTATTTTTAATGTTGATCATACCATATCCATAGGCCTAGAGGAAAAAATTGATATCTACTTACAACTTTTAATTGATGAGCTTCAAATTTTATGGGAAGCAAGTGTGTTTATTTATGATATTGCTACAAAACAGAATTTTCATCTTATAATTGCCATGATTTGTGTGATTAGTAATTTTTTGGTTTACGTGATACTATATGATTGGGGCACGACAAAAAAAATTAGCTTGTCCTTACTGTATGGATCTGTCCAAGGTATTCATCTTAAAACATGAAAGCAAAAATTTTTTGGTTTGGCTGTCACCGTAGATTTCTAACATACAATCACCCATTTAGAAGGAATAAAGATGTCTTCTTAAAGACTAGGGTTGAAAAATCAAGTTCTCTCCCAAGAACAAGTGAGGAAGATTTATGACAGATGATTAATTAAATATTGAAGGTCACTGAAAACTCAAAGCTAGCTTAAATCATTTTTTTGATTTTGATGTTACACATAATTGGACACTACAAAGTATTTTACTAGATGACCAATTTGATTAGGTATAATCTTGATGTTAATATTTTCAATATTGTGATGAATGTTAAGGGTAAAATTAAAGATAATATCAAAGTAAGATTGTACTTGAATGAGTATTATAATAGGAGAGTTAGAACTTTAAGAGACTAACTCATGTAAACTATTGAAGCCTAAAATGAAGTATTGTCTAACATTAGATCAACGGAAAATATTATGTAAATGGATGCATTCTCTGAAGTTTCATAGTGGGTATGTGTTCAATTTAAGTCGCTGCATTGACGTAAGAGCATGGAAGATATTCAGCATGAAAAGTCATGATTGTCATATTTTTTTATAGTGTTTATTGCAAAATGCATTGAGTGATGTGTCACTACCGATATTTATTCCATTAATCGAAATCAGTGCATTATTCAAGGACGTGTGCAAGGGCTTTGATTGCGGATGCGTTGAAAATCTTTGAGTATTTCATTAATATTATGCAAACTCGAGTAGATATTTACTCTTGCTTTTTTTGACTCCATAGAGTATGTGCTCGTCCATCTATGTTATGAAGTTATACTTGGGGGTTCAATATAGTACATGTGGATGTATTTTTTTTATAGGCATGTCATCTCACTGAACTTTTTATATCAGAAGGCTTTATTACCATAATTTATTAAAAATATGTGTATATCACAGATTTTTGAATAAAATCAATAGAACTGTAAAAAATAAAGCATGTCCACGATATGCGAAACATACTTGTTTAGGAGACGATTACATTATGTTCTTATTATTTTGAGCAACATCAACCAATACATCAAAATGTTGGTGAGATACCTCTGTAGTTTGAATTATCTGTATTTCAAATATTAGGAGAAACATCAGGGAGACATTTTACATGTTACCTCAATGATAAGGATCTTTAAAACGTGATTTTTTATTTTCTTCTTAACAACGATGAAGTCCAATCATTTATACAATAAGATTTTTAGTAATTAGAAATTCTTCGAGTTATTACTTAGAATTTTATACTAACTTGCTCATATAACTAACAATGATGCGAGCAGATGTTCGTCAACAATTTAAACATAATATTTTTTTAGTTATATGGAGTCCTACATCCGATCATTATTTGATCATTATTTGATCGTAGGTACTTTAGTTCATCTTTAATTTCATTTTTTACTGGACTTTTCATTTAACAGAATATTACAGAACATTAAATTTATTTTTATTTAAAAAAAAACTCATGTCATATTTTTTGTTACATCAAAGAAAGTGATGTAGTATAATAATACCATCTGAAAAATGATGGGGGACGATCCTTGTGCACAAGCTTTAACATTTAGTTTTTTGTTATTTCCCAGCGTGGGAGAAACTAACCCATCTTTGTTTACCCAGAACGTAATCTTCATATAATGTTGGGATTTTCTTGTCCTTTCTTACTCACATAATCTTACCTTTAGTGTAATTATTTGAATCTATCTTTGTATTGATAGGGGCTCTCATTTCTTGTCCTTTCTTACTCACATAATCTTACCTTTAGTGTAATTATTTGAATCTATCTTTGTATTGATAGGGGCTCTCATTATTCTTGTATTGATGGTGGTATAAAGAGTGAATGCTGTGTTGCCCTGAGAAATCACCAAGATTTGTTACGCCACTTTTCATCTATCAGTAGTATGAAGAGTCGCATGACATATATTAGTTGTGTGATAAAGATCATGTTCCTTTTCAAGCCAAGGATATGTTTATTTTTGTTCAGCTTCCAAGTATTGTTTTATATTATTTATATTTCACTCCTCTAATGTCTATAATATTCAAACAGCCGTTACAGATAACGTAATTTTTTGCTATAATTACTTTTTTTTTTTTGTAATTTAGATTTGTAGAGGAAAAAGCATGAAATGATATATTTGAGTCTCGTCTTTTATCTCTATTGGATGCTCTGCACTAAGTATTAGTACTTTCTAAATATTCCCTATAGTGGCATGCATTATCTTTTTTTTTTTTTTTGGCTTTTGGCCTTATGATTTTGTTTCCCATATTCTTGTGCTATGAGTTCAGAAGTACTTGACGCGAATATCCACTAGAGTAATCATGGGAAATAGCAGATTCGATCTTCCCTTGTATTGAACCAAGNGGCTTTTGGCCTTATGATTTTGTTTCCCATATTCTTGTGCTATGAGTTCAGAAGTACTTGACGCGAATATCCTCTAGAGTAATCATGGGAAATAGCAGATTCAATCTTCCCTTGTATTGAACCAATAAAGGAGTAGCAGTAATCTTACCTAACTCTTGTCTAGATCGCCTCTTGGTCCGAATAGACTGACTTAATTCCTCTACCCCTCCTTTCCCTTGTAGCATGCTTTTCAATTTTGGTCTTGGCTGCCTCTTGCTCCACTGAAAGTCTATGTGTTCAGACAAGGCCCCCTCTCTCCAAATCTTAGCCTCTCGTCTCTGGCTAAGGTTGCATAGTCTTTTTCGGACTAGACACTTTTCGGGCAGGACGAACTCTGTGGTCCAAGTCGTGGAAGGTTCTGAAGTTGGTTCAAACTGAATAGGGATAGGTCCTACTTGGGCAATCCACGGCAAGCTGGTGTAGGGAGGGATGATAGAGGTCATTGGATTAGGGATTAGGATAGATATATGGGGCATGTTTGAAGTCGATGGCTAAGTTCTTGGCTCTCAGGAATGGTGTCCTCAATTTTGGTATGAAACATTTTGAGGTTGAGATTTAGGCGGAGGATGTAATAACCGGAAGAAATTTTGTATCTAGACCAAGAAACTTCTTTGACCTTTTTGTAAATGACTGTTGGTCGATATCCTTGAGTTTGACCTCTTTTCAGATGGACCAAGCCTAGGGAGAGGTTAATAGCTTTGCAGATGCATTAGCCTGGTAGGGACACGTTCTCAACTTTGGTTCAAACTTTTCAACTTTCCGTGGATCAATTGTCGTTTTCTTTCTCGAACATGTCTTCTCCACTAGGGTTTGGGTGTCCCCTTTTCTTTCGTCCCGGAGGGAAAGCGACAGACAGATGTACTCACCTTTGTACCTTCAAGTTACGATGGTTGGCCAGAGTGACAGCTGGCGAATCGAAAGAAAGCGGGCATCCCCCATGGAAGTGACCGAATCACAACCCCTAAGCTGACTCCTTGGGGTTTCTCTCATGATTCTCTATCTAATCTGGATTTGTAATCAGATGACATTGGGCCTCATATGAAGGTGTTCAGTCTGTGCCTCATATGAGTGTGGGGTTAATTAGAAGGTTCAAGTTCAAGCCATTTGTTCCCCGTATTGACTCGGCGACATTAGAATCGCTTGGCTCGGTCGACCACCGGTCAGTTAAGTTCGTTATGTAGCCTCTGGAAAGGAATAACAACCCCCAATAATTGGGTTATTATTCCACGTCTTAAATGTTTGGTTTAGTCAAAATAAAATGTTTGATTTATTGTCCTTTTTGCAAATTACAACTCGTCTGGCCGTACTGTACTGGATTTCAAAAAAGTGAAAACTATCAGGTCTGGGGGAAAGCACTCTACTTTCCACATTGTAGTAGCTTCCATAATCAAGTTTGTATGGAGGTGAAGCCGACGTTCTTTCCTGGCTTGTTTGCCTTCAACTAACAATACTACTAGAAGTCTTCCGCTTCCATGCTTCAATACAAAAGAAGGATGGTCATAGATCACCTAGTCCAATCTATTTTTTTTTTTCGCTGCAACACTTCAGTCAATACCCTCTCACCGAAGAAAAGAGATTTCACTCGTGTCTCTCCTATAGTTTAGAACTCAATACGAAACAACTCTAAGAAATCTTACCTACCACCTAAAAAACTATACAGGGACTTTGGTCCATTTTCTTGAGGTGAGGTGGCATAATCCCTATTTACCTGGAAAGGTTCTCGCTCTCCTATAACTAGAACCAAGAAGGTTTCCACTTCTCACTCAGAACAGAAGTTCTTGGGTTCAACCACTCGTTGAAAGTAAGCCCACGTTCGTTTAGAGCGAGTTACATACCTAGGATGCAGCGGAAAGTACGTTGTAGAGGTGCGGAGCAAAGCAGCAAATTATCACTCTCTGACACTCATATCAGTCTCAGAGGTAGGCGGCGCAAGTATCGTCTTTTTCTTCTATTTGAAAATCTGCGTATGTGAGAGCCATGCATCCCGTTTTGGCTTCTATATACTGACTGTATTCTCACTTTGACTTTGTTTTTTCACTTTTAGTATTTTAGGTGAAGGCGTTAACTAGCACCTCCGGTTTGGTACATGCTTTTTACTTTTATTCTGCATCATACTCATATTGTTAATATTAAGAAGGGACATTTACATGTATTCGACCCAATTCTTTTATATTTACATATTTGAACCCTAAACATTGATTTTTTACATTTATATTTTTGCCACCCAAATGCATATTATCACATAAAAATATACTAAAAATCCTTAAAAAGGTGAAATACACCTTTTCATGGAAAGATAAGGTGGCAGTTATGTAAAAGTTGAAGTTTAGGAGTTAGATATGTAAATATATAAGAATTGAGCGATATGCATCCATATCTTTCTATTTAAAATAAAAGATTGTTAATTATCCGTTTTTTCATGTCATCTGAATTCCTTTCTAAAGATGATTTTTTTTTTATCGATGAGTTATGATTAAGTGTTGCCGAGATGAGAATGATTGGGTGGATGAGTGGCTTTGCACTTAGACAAAATGCGAAATGAATATATCTGTGATAGGGTTGGTGTAGTTCTTGTGGCGGACAAATTAGAGAAAGTCGTCTTAGATGGTTTGGTCACATTAAACGTCAACCATATGTTGATCTGATTAGGAGATTAGATGTTTTAGATTCGACTTATGTTAAGAAAGATGGAGATTGACCTAGGAAAACTTGGGCTTGTTGTATAAAAAATGATCTTAATTTTTTAAAACTAAATGAAAATATGGCACTAAATAGGACGCAATGGAGAAAAAAGATTCATGTAGCCGACCACACGTAGTGGGATTAAGGCTTTGTTTTTGTTGTTATCGATGAGTTATGATTAATGATCAATAGAAATTGTTGATGACCATCACAATACCGTCCTAGGTTTTGGGCATTGATAAAAATAAAATTCAAGAATGGATCTCATCATCAAAGCTTGTATTCATATAGCTTATTCGCCTCATAATTGAGTTGAACTTGCTGATGTAATCTATGATTGAAACTTCTTTGGCATCCTAAGATTATATAAAGCTTTTTCATTATATGTATTTTATTGACTAAAATGGCTTTTCGATGTCAGAGAGAACCTTCATAGAGACCAGTTGTAGATAATATTCTCAGGTATTTTACATTCATCAACTCCCACTCTTCCTAATCTACAAATCACATGTCTACTCATTTTGAAGGTTCACAAAGCTTTCTTCAATAAATTTAGTTCTCTATCTGCATCTTCTATAATCCAATATTCTATCCATTGAATTGGTGATATATCATCTTCAATGCTAGTTTTTCATAGCTTTTTAAACAAAAGCTTGAAATCAATTATTTTGATAGTAATTAAAATTTGCGCAAGAAGTGAATTGAAGACAAAAGTGTAAACATAATAAAGAAGGTGAACATTACGCTCGTAATTCTGGTTGTTGGTGAAACCCACATGGTTCTGCATTTGCACGAAGATCAAGCTATTTGTCATGATTCAACCCAGGACTTAGAATTAAACAAGATAAAAACGAAAAGTCGAATGGTGCAATAAAATTTTCTATTATTCATTTTCTATCATTAATAGTTTATAATCCAAATAAATTGAAAGAGTCACTAAAGAAAGCAAATTTAATTGACCAAATAAATTTTGCCTTTTAGGTTGCTGACCTCGCCTATGTATACATTATCTCCTTAAGTATTCATCTTATTCAAAAGTTGAAATCCAGAAAAAAATATTAAATTAACATAATCAATTATTTATTATAACCCAGTGTGGGCAATTACACATTTAAAATATAACAACCCAAGGAAAAGAAGACAATATATATACTGATTTTTCATAATTCATTATAAAAAATCATATCATAATCTAATATTTGTATTCATGATATTTGCTCAATAAGAATAATCTAGAATACTACATGCATTAATTTTTGCTTTACTTTTCAAAAGACAATATTTTAATTCTTAAAATATTTCATACTCTTAGTTTTCACATCTGTCTTAGGAGCACCGCGAAACATATCTAAAACATGAATGACTGATATTATCACGCCGACACATCGGTCGTGATCTAAATTACACCATTGACTGAGATGAAAATGTGTATACTTACTCATGACCAATATTATCCGATCGACATAATTATTTTTTATCTAAATTACATAATTGTCTGAGGTGATAAGTTGTCTACTCATCTCTAGCAAATACTCTCTCATCGGCACAACGGTCAATGATCTAAGTTTCACAATTCTCAGAGGTAATAGAAAAACATCTACTCGTGCAGTTACCTTATCGTTCTGAGCTAGCATCATAAAGGGTAAGCTCCTCATCTTAGAATGTTCATACAAGCATTCATGTATACACTATTTTCATTATTCATAAAATTACTTTGTTATAAAATATTTTATATTTATCTACTAAAGAATAAATACACATCTACTAAAAATTTAAAGGTCATGCAAAAAATCCGATATATTCACTTATACTATAATTTAAAGGTTATTTAATAATCTAATATATGCACTTATACTATGATCTAAAGATCCTGCAACATGGAAGCAGCTGCAATCCTCCCTTCTTGCAACAAGCAGCAACAACTCTAAATGTGCAAAGGGTTTATGACCAAGTACGAAATGAAGAAGTCTAGTTCTACTCAGGAGGTTAGTTAAGAAACCAAGAAGTTTGTCTGAACAGACCCTAAACTCTCTTCATTTATAACAAATCATAAACTAAACGATGATAACTTTCTTCACTAGTCTCAATTTATGTGTATGTACATTTGTAGAAAATGAAAAGAGGAACATCTCATGGGAGAGGGCACAGTTTATGAGCTCACTGATCGTAACTATCACAAATGGCAGATTAAAGACCATACGGTTATGTCTTGGCTAGTCAACTCAATGGTCGCTGAAGTAAGAGAAAGTTCTTATTTTACGAAACAACCAAAGGAATCTGAGAGACCGTTAGAGAAACTTATTCCAATACTGAGAATACTGTAGAGTTATTTGAGATCGAAAGCAAACTACATGATAATCATCAAGAAGAGCTAAGTGTCCCCCAATTTTTCTACTTTTTGACAAAGTATTGGCTATACTTAGATATGCCTGAGATATATGTATGGAAATGTCCATATGATGCGATGTATAAGTCCATTATCGAGAAGAAGAGAACAATCAAATTCTTGGTGAGACTAAGGAATTGGATGAAGTAAGAGAGATGATCATATGAATAAAACTTCTTATATCTGCCCGTTAAGCTTTTGTTGAAGTTAGATGAGAAGAGAGTAGAAATAAGCTTATGATGACTGGAAATGGGAGTTCATTAAGTGATGAAAGATCAACTCTAAACTCCAAATTCTTCCCATAGGAATCGTCTCACATGTGACTCACAAAAAAATCGGGCACATAAGAGACTAATGTTGAAAACTCCATGGAAAGTCTGTAGATTGGAATTCTCGACATGAAATGAAAGATCAATAGAGCAAGACTAATGTTGCCACAACATTTGAATGGTCATCTGTCCCATTCACGAAGGAATAGCTTGGAGCACCGCAAAAAACTTCTTAGGGGTAATACAAAATAGCACACCAACTTCATGTCACATCAGGGTAAAATATATCCTTCTATCTTATCAACAATGGGAGATTTAGACCTTGGATCATAGATTCCTGAGCTTTTGATCATATGACTGGATACATTAATGCTCTAGTTAATGTCAATAAGCTTCTACATTTAAATATGTTAGATTTGCAAATTGATCACACTAAAAAATTACTAAAAAAATAGATGTAGAGCTCTCTCAGGATATTAGTTTTTCCTCAACTCTATGTGTTCCATAGTTGGACTGTAGTTTAATTTTATTTTCCTTCACGTACAGATCTAATAAGCTTACTCATAATATGAAATGTATAACTAACTTCCTTGCAAACCTTTGTGAATTTTAGATGGTGGATTCAGGGAAGGTGATTAGTAGGCTAAAATGTATCAAGGCTTGTACATGTGATACAACTGAAATGCTATGAAGCACCAATGATACAAGCAAATATTCGTGTCGACCATGTAGTATAGGAAACTTAGTATGTGTATCGATCTCACGAGGAATTGGTGAACTTTCGAAGTCAGGAAAAGTTCTAGTATACTGGTTTTGAGTTTAGCCTGAAGGTTCAAAATTTAAAAATTTTAAATTTCTAGTCCTAATATTTTTGCAAAAAGTAAATTTATATCTAGTTTTGAGTTTGAGCAAGTGATATGAAACTTCTCTTGAATTGTTCTTATGCAAAGTAAATATATCTCAGTGACTAATGAAGTTTGACAATCAGGAGCAATAATTTTTCTTAGCTCCTCTTGGCTATCATAAGAAAATTAGAGTTTCATATTACAGTTAATCCTCTAACCACGCAAATACTCATGTGTTTTCAAATTTTCCTTCACAATTGCACAATCCTAACAATAGTATTTCTCTTCTCTTATAATAGTATAAGTTAACCTAATTGTTCTACTAGTCTACTCTCGTAGTACTAGATCACAGCACATCCTAAATGATCAGTTAATTCGTAAATTATAACAAGAATTTTAAACCATCAACCTATAAATAAATTACATGCAATCATAGAACATATAATCTAATTCAAGAGAGAGAGAAGTTTAAGCCATACTAATTATAGTTAAACACAACATAAATTTCATTGCAAAATCAAATTTTAACAAAGTTAGAACAATCTCATCAATGTTCTACTTTGATTCAAACGAACTTACAAAGAAATCGCTGAGTTCTGCACCGTTTGAGTACAAAAATGGATACACACTCACTCTTACACTTGTTCTCACTCGGGCGAACACTCACACTCACAACAATCCTTAGGATTCCTCCTTTGAAATGCTTTAACTGCTCCCGAGTATTCTTCTTCTCCCTATCGTTTGTCTCTAATCCTCTCTTTCCTCTTATTGGTCCGTATTAGACATTTTTTAACTCCTTTTACTCGAAACAACATGAATGGAATCATCCAAACAAAAATCTTACTCTTATGCCCCAGATGCCCAAAACCAATGTTTGGGCCTCTAGATTCGGGTGTCTGTGTCTAGGCCTCTAGATTCGGGCTTCTAGGCGCCCAAAAGTGGAGCCTAGGCGTTTGTTTCTAGTTATGGCGCCTAGGTGCTTGGTCTTCTAGTTTCGAGTATCCATGCGTCTGTTCCTTTTTTTTCGGGGGGCCAGGACGACATATTGGCACTCAAAATTGGTGTCTGGGTGTTGGTTCAGCCTGTTTTTAGTCCTTTTGCTCCTTAAAATGCCTAATCATCTGTACACTACATATACAATCATAAATACCATGGAAAAATATTAAAATGACAAATAATTTAAAAAGAATTCGCACATTTGATACATATCGACCTGCTCAAGGAAAGTCTATCTCTAAACACACAAGTAGTCCCACATCTATCTTTTCTCAAGTCTCTAAGGTTGCAGAGTCTATTTTTATTAAAATGAAGTGATGTTATGATATTGTCGTTTGGGTCATCTTAATTTTAATTGTGTTACAAAAACATATCATTGTTTGTTTATCAATAAAAAACCTAATACTTATCAATGCGAGTTTGTCAACTTATCAAACACACTAGAAATGTTTATCCCATGACCCAGTACAAACTCCCACATCATATTTTTTTTTCCACCGATATTTGGAAACCTCAAAAGTAAGAACTCTAAGTGGGGCTAGATGGTCTGTCTCACTCATTGACGATCACACTAGAACCACTCGAGTATTTCTAATGAAGGAGAAATCTGAGACAACTCAATCTTCCAAACCTTCCATGACACAATTCACTCAATTCTAATGCATAATTCAGATTCTCAAAACTAATAATACAAAGGAATATTTCAACTCCATTGTATCCTACCTTTCAAAAAATAGAATAATTTATGTGAGTACATGTATTGATATCCCACAACAGAATGGGATAGCAAGTACAAAGTTGATGGTGGTAATGAGAGATTCAAAACTAGACTGGTTGCAAAATGTTTCACTCAAGCCTATGAGATCGATTATCAGGAGATATTTGCACCCGTTGTCAAACTGAACACTTTTAGAGTTAGCATCTCTGTGGTAGTTAACAAGGATTGTGGCCTGCATCAACTTGACATGAAAAAATGTCTTTCTGAATGGAGATCTTGAAGAAGTGTACATGGAGATACCACCAAGACTTGTGAATGATTCTAATAAACACAATATGCAAACTCAGGATGTTTTTCTATGGTCTTAAGAAATCACCATGGTCATGGTTTAAATGGTTTGCTAAAATATGAGATATAACATATATTCTCAAGGTCAAGCTATACACCATTCATAAAACACACTTAGGGATGTAAAATTGCTCCACTGATAGCATATGTGAATGATATGATTCTTACTGGTGATGATGAAAGGGAAATTCTTAAAATCAAACTAGTGTTTGCCACTGAGTTTGAAATTAAAGACGTAGGAACCATGATATATTTCCTAGTTATGGAAGTAGCAAGGTTCAAGAAGGGCATTGTTATATCATCGAGAAAATACTTCCTAGATTTGCTAAAGGAGATAGGAATGATTGGATTCAAACTTGATGATACTCCAATAGATCCCAACAGGAAGTTCAATAGAGGAGAAGAAAATATATATGTGGATAAGGGATGATATCAAAGATTGGTGGGAAAATTCATCTACCTATTACATACTAGGTTAGATATTGCATGTTCTATTAGTATTGTGAGCCACCATATGAATAACCCAAATGAAGAACGTTTAGAGATGTACAAATCCTTAGATTTGTCAAGCAAACTTCTGGTTATAGATTAATTTTTGAGAGAATCAGAAACACAGAGATACTTGTTTACACTGATGCAGGTTAATTTGGGGAATTCATTGACAGAAGGTCTACCATATGTCATTGCTCATATGTATGAGAAAATCTCGTCACATGAAGCAGTAAGAAGCAAGTGTTTCTCTAGAAGTAGTGCAGAACAGAATACAAGACAATTGTCTTAGAAATTTATGAAGGGATTTGGATTCAGAAATTGTTGAAGGAATTTTAATGTACCTCTAATTGACCTATGCAACTATTTTGTGACAGTTAAGTAGCTATAAGTATTGTCAATAATCCTGTGCGTCATGACATGGCCAAAAATATTGAAATTGGTATACTTTTGATATGACCCGACAACAAAATAAGCACGTTTTTTCACAAAAAGTTAGGGCAAACACAATTATTTTCTTTAATAATCATAATAACTTAACAAAAACACAGTAGACAATCACTTCTAATTTGAGAGGTAGGTGATTTCTCCAAATTCATTAAATTCTTGAGGTAGGAAATCTCTCTCATACCCTAAACCTAAGACTCACAATCCAATATCATCCACCCCCCTAACTCTAGACATAACAAAAATATTTATACCCAACAATAATAATAATAAAATACTAAACTGCTCTTAGGCGTACAAAAGTTAAATTTTCCCTTGGGCTAGGCGCTAACATAAACTACCACCCCCCCTCTCCAAATGGACACCTTTCCTCCTCTCCCACAACTATCTCTATTTCTTCATTCTCTGTCTCCTCGTCATATGGTATGAGAATTTATAATTTTTTATCTTTGCAATGGTGTCCTTGGGTAAATTTCTCATCACTGGAAACATAACCCCTTGGCTCACTTCTCTCAAATATGTCTCTGTAAGACGCTTGAATGTTGCTCCCGGTTATTTCCCTCCATTATTTGTGTCTCGTGCAACCTCTCTTTGAATTTTCACTATTTGAGCTTGTGATATCGTCTTGGTTGTAGCAGTTTGGTACGATGTTCCATTTGTGTTGCTCCTGTTGGCCTTCTTCATCTAATTCTTGTCCTCTACCATCTGAGCTAGTTCTATCATCTCCCTCAATCCTTGTAGTCTCAATATTCAGCGTGATGCTCGTATGTTGGGCTTCAGGCTCTTCATGAAACTTTCCACCAATCTTGTTTCAGAAATCTTCCTCAGCCGTCCCAACAATCCCTTAAATCTCTCTCAGTATTTCATGACCGTTCCCCTCCTGAGTAAAGACATAAAATTGCTCGGAATTGTTCCGACAAACAATCCTTGAATTCCTCCCAAGAATGGATCAGGTATCTAGTCTCCCTCAACTGAAGCCGGGCTGGAGCTTTCCCTTCCAAACATAATTCTGCAGCCATGAGTTTTCCTCCCACCTAACCCATTCACAGCGATTTATCGCTCCACCCGATATTCCATCAATATGCATCTTCTCCCTCGAAGATCAACATCTTCAACTTCCTAGCTCTAACAACTCCACCCAAACTCCCTCTCCCTCTCCCTCTCCCTTTCCCTCTGCCTCTGTTATTTCCCCCCAATATATTGAGGGTAAAATTCTCTTCTTCGATCATAATCATATCCCCTCCCTGCTTCTCTCATTTCTTCTTCGTGCTCCCCCATAACTTTTGCATAAGCTTTTCTCCATGTTTCGACCCAATCACCTCCATCAGAAATCTGCTTATCAGAGCCATGGGAGGGGGTTCATAACGGTGGATGTTTTCCTCATGTTTTTCACGCTCGATCTCTTTTTCTTTAGGTCTTGCGAATTGAGCATACGGTGGGGTCTTGAATTGCATCTCGATGAGTTTCTTTATCACTCTCAAATTTCTCATATTTTCTCAAATCTTCCTCGTCATGTTTCTCACGTTCGATCTCTTTTCCTTTGGGTTTTGCAAATGGAGCATATGACGGGGTCTTGGATTGCATCTTAATGAGCCTCTTTATCACCTCTCGAATTTCCCTTATTTTCTCAAATCAATTCTCCATTCAGTTCTCCATGGAAGAAAACCTATCTTCTATAATGGTGAGCGTTTCTTCCATCTCAGATCTGATTTGACTTCTCTTATTCTAATTTCTTTTCCAAATCATTTACTTTCTTAGTTGTCGTTCTTCTCAGAAGTTTTTTTATCACAAAAGGCAATTTTTATATGCAGAAATTCGTCGTCTGCTTCAGGATGAGACCAATCGAGCGAATGTTCCGTAAGTCAATAATCCAGGATCATTCTGATCGTGGCTTCCCAAGTAGCTCAAATCACGACTGTCTAGTAGCTTTGGTCTAGTCTTCCCAACTAGCTTAGAATCGTGAGTGATGTGTGAGGGAAGAGCTGGAACAAGAGAAAAGTCAGAGTTATGAAAAAGGAACATAAGAAAGTTGGGAGTTTCGTGTCTCTGTATGTCGCTTCTCAGTCGCTGCTTTCCCAAGTAGCTCTGATTGTGACTCTATCAGGTAGAAGGCTTGGGAGGAAGAGGAAAATGGGAGTTTTGGGTTTCTGAATGCTGCTTTCCAATCACGGCCTTCCCATTTAGCTCTAATCACAACTGTATTGGATAGACGATGCAAGAGGAAGAGAAGTTGGCGCGAAAGGAAGAGAAAAAGTGGAGAATTGGGTTTCTGTATGCCGATCCCCAGTCATTGCTATTCTAGATAGCTCTGATCGCGACTGTATCAGGTAGAGGACGTGAGAGGAAGTGAAGTCTGCGCGAAAGGAAAAGAAAAATGTGAGATTTCAGTCTTTGTACGTCGATCCCTACCGTAGTGTCCCCAACCCTTCGCGTCTATGCAACAACCCTTCTCATCCCCTTGCACGCAACTGTACGCGACTTTTGGGTCTAGATAATCTGTGATTCTTCCCAATTAGCTCCAATCGTGACTAATTTGCGAGGTGAAGTCAAGAAATCGTTTGTATGCCACGATCCTTCCTCACGTAGGGATTATTGTTCGATAAAATCATAGCCGTTCTGCTCTATTGCGATGTCGTCTTTGCCTTCCCCACAAGCTTTGATCGAGATTGTATGACGATCCGGGGCACTGTTTCCAAAAATCTTTCTCTGATACAATTTTGATTTGATCCAATGTCAAAAGCGGCACGTTTTTTTACAGAAATTCGGGCAAACACAAATTTTCTTTAGTATTCCAATCAACTCAACAAGAATACCAAAGATAAGCACCCACAATTCGAGAGGCAAATGATCTTTCCCAATTCCTACAATTTGAGAGGTTGGAAATCTATTCCCAACCCTAAACCTAAGAGTCAAAATCCAATCTCATGCATCTTCCTAATCCTAGACATAAAAAGTCTATTTATACTCAACTACAACAATAATAAATGATTAAATTGCCCTTAGACATACAAATGACAAATTTGTCCTAAGGCTAGGTGCTAACATAACAAGCTTCTTCTGAAAAAGTTAATGGTGGCATTATACAGCTAAGCTATATCTTGACATCAACAAGTTGTTAATGTATTCACCTAAGCTCTTCCTTTAAGCAACCTCTCTGAGTTGTTTAATACCAAACTTGAGCTCTACAATATCTTTAACCCAGCTTGAGGTAGAGTGTGGAAATCTTAGAGGATCGACCTTCTCTTCATGGTAAGCCCAGACCGACCATCTCATGAGTGATTGATGGATTAATTGAAGACAACTTGGGAAATTCCTTGATTAGTTTTTATTATCTTCCTATTTATGTTTATTTCTGAATTATTTCATTTTCATGTTTGGGCTAGATATATTTGGTAAGATTATAAGATAGGNTCGGTCGTGATCTAAATTACACCATTGACTGAGATGAAAATGTGTATACTTACTCATGACCAATATTATCCGGTCGACATAATTATTTTTTATCTAAATTACATAATTGTCTAAGGTGGTAAGTTGTCTACTCATATCTAGCGAATACTCTCTCATCGGCACAACGGTCAATGATCTAAGTTTCACAATTGTTAGAGGTAATAGAAAAACATCTACTCGTGCAGTTACCTTATCGTTCTGAGCTAGTATCATAAAGAGTAAGCTCTTCATCTTAGAATGTTCATACAAGCATTCATGTATACACTATTTTCATTATTCATAAAATTACTTTCTTATAAAATATTTTATATTTATCTACTAAAGAATAAATACATGTCTACTAAAAATTTTAAGGTCATGCAAAAAAGCTGATATATTCACTTATACTATAATTTAAAGGTCATTTGATAATCTAATATATGCACTTATACTATGATCTAAAGATCCTGCAACATGGAAGCGGCTGTAATCCTCCATTCCTGCAACAAGCAGCAACAACTCTAAATGTGCACATGGTTTATGACCAAGTACGAAATGAAGAAGTCTAGTTCTACTCAGGAGGTTAGTTAAGAAACCAAGAATTTTGTCTGAACAGACCCTAAACTCTCTTCATTTATAGCAAATCATAAACTAAATGATGATAACTTTCTTCACTAGTCTCAATTTATGTTTATGTACATTTGTGGAAAATGAAAAGAGGAACATCTAATGGGAGAGGGCACAGTTTATGAGCTCACTAATCGCAACCATCACACATGGTAGATTAAAGATCATATGGTTATGTCTTGGCTAGTCAACTCAATGGTCGCTGAAGTAAGAGAAATTTCTTATTTTACGAACAACCAAAGGAATCTGAGAGATCGTTAGAGAAACTTATTCCAATACTGAGAATACTGTAGAGTTATTTGGGATCGAAACCAAACTACATGATAATCACAAGAAGAGCTAAGTGTCACCTAATATTTCTACTTTTTGACAAAGTATTGGCTATACTTAGATATGCCTGAGATATATGTATGAAAATGTCCATATGATGTGATGTATAAGTCCATTATCAGGAAGAAGAGAACAATCAAATTCTTAGTGAGACTAAGGAATTGGATGAAGTAAGAGAGATGATCATATGAATAAAACTTCTTATATCTACCCGCTAAGCTTTTGTTGAAGTTAGATGAGAAGAGAATAGAAAGAAGCTTATGATGACTGGAAATGGGAGTTCATTAAGTGCTGAAAGATCAACTCTAAACTCCAAAGGAATCGTCTCACATGTGACTCACAAAAAAATCGGGCACATCAAAGACTAATGTTGAAAACTCCATGGAAAGTCTGTAGATTGGAATTTTCGACATGAAATGAAAGATCAAGAGAGCAAGACTAATGTTGCCACAACATTTGAATGGTTATCTGTCCCATTCACGAAGGAATAGCTTGTAGCACCGAAAAAACTTCTTAGGGGTAATACAAATTAGCGCACCAGCTTCATGTCACATCAGGGTAAAATATATCCTTCTATCTTATCAACAATGGGAGATTTAGACCTTGGATCATAAATTCATGAGCTTTTGATCATATGACTGGATACATCAATGCTCTAGTTAATGTCAATAAGCTTCTACATTTAAATCCGTCAGACTTACAAATTGATCACACTAAAAAATTACTAAAATAGTAGATGTGGAGCTCTCTCAGGATATTACTTTTTCCTTAACTTTATGTGTTCCATAGTTGGACTGTAGTTTAATTTTATTTTTCCTTCACGTACAGAGCTAATAAGCTTACTCATAATATGAAATGTATAACTAACTTCCTTGCAAACCTTTGTGAATTTTAGATGGTGGATTCAGGGAAGCTGATTAGTAGGCTAAAATGTATCAAGACTTGTACATGTGATACAACTAAAATGCTATGAAGTAACAATGATACAAGTAAATATACGTGTCGACCATGTAGTATAGGAAACTCAGTATGTGTATCGATCTCACGAGGAATTGGTGAACTTTCGAAGTCGGGAAAAGTTCTAGTATACTGGTTTTGAGTCTAGTCTGAAGGTTCAAAATTTGAAAATTTTAAAGTTTCTAGTCCTAATATTTTTGCAAAAAGTAAATTTATATCTAGTTTTGAGTTTGAGCAAGTGATATGAAACTTCTCTTGAATTGTTCTTATGCAAAGTAAATATATCTCAGTGACTAATGAAGTTTGACAATCAGGAGCAATAATTTTTCTTAGCTCCTCTCTGCGATCATAAGAAAATTAGAGTTTCATATTACAGTTAATCCTCTAACCACGCTAATACTCATGTGTTTACAAATTTTCCTACACAATTGCACAATCCTAATAATTGTATTTCTCTTCTCTTAGAATAGTTTAAGTTAACCTAATTGTTCTACTAGCCTACTCTCGTAGTACTAGATCACAACACATCCTAAATGATCGGTTTATTCATAAATTATAAGAAGAATTTTAAACCATCAACCTATAAAAAAATTACATGCAATCATAGAACATAGAATCTAATTGCATATAATCTAATTCAAGAGAGAGAGAAGTTTAAGCCATACTAATTATAGTTAAACACAACATAAATTTCATTGCAAAATCAAATTTTAACAAAGTTAGAACAATCTCATCGATGTTCTACTTTGATTCAGACGAACTTACAATGAAATCCCTGAGTTCTGCACCGTTTGAGTACAAAAATGGATACACACTCACTCTTACACTTGTTCTCACTCGGGCGAACACTCACACTCACAACAATCCTTAGGATTCCTCCTTTGAAATGCTTTGACTCCTCCCGAGTATTCTTCTTCTCCCTATCGTTCGTCTCTAATCCTCTCTTTCCTCTTATTGGTTCGTATTAGGCATTTTTTAACTCCTTTTACTCGAAACGGCATGAATGGAAGCGTCCAAACAAAAATCTTACTCTTATGCCCTAGATGCCCAAAACCAATGTCCGGGCCTCTAGATTTGGGGGTCTGGGCCTAGGCCTCTAAATTCGGGCTTCTGGGGCGTTTGTTTCTAGTTATGGCGCCTAGATGCTTGGTCCTCTAGTTCCGAGTATCCAGGCGTCTGTTCCTTTTTTTTTCGAGGGGCTAGGACGACGTATGGGCACTCAAAATTGGTGTCTGGGTGTCGGTTCAGCCTTTTTTTAGCCCTTTTGCTCCTTAAAATGCCTAATCATATGTACACTACATATACAACCATAAATACCATGAAAAAATATTAAAATAATAAATAATTTAAAAAGAATTTGCACATTTGATACATATCGACCTGCTCAAGGAAAGTCTATCTCTAAACACACAAGTAGCCCCACATCTATCTTTTCTCAAGTCTCTGAGGTTGCAGAGTCTATTTCTGTTAAAATGAAGTGTTATTATGATATTGTCGTTTGGGTCATTCTAATTTCAATTGTGTTACAAAAACATATCCTTGTTTGTTTATCAATAAAAAACCTAATACTTATCAATGTGAGTTTGTCAACTTATCAAACACACTAGAAATGTTTATCCCATGACCCAGTACAAACTCCCACATCATATTTTTATTTTCCACAAGGATTGTGGCCTGCATCAACTTGACATAAAGAAATGTCTTTTGAATGAAGATCTTGAAGAAGTGTACATGGAGATAACACCAAGACTTGTGAATGATTCTAATAAACACAGTATGCAAACTCAGGATGTTTCTCTGTGGTCTTAAGAAATCACCATGGTCATGGTTTAAATGGCTTTGCTAAAATATGAGATATAACATATATTCTCAAGGTCTAGCTATACACCATTCATAAAACACACTTAGGGGTGTAAGATTGCTCCACTGATAGTATATGTGAATGATATGATTCTTACTGGTGATGATAAAAGGGAAATTCTTAAAATCAAACTAGTGTTTGCCACTGTGTTTGAAATCAAAGACCTAGGAACCATGACATATTTCCTGGTCATGATAAAAGGGAAATTCTTAAAATCAAACTAGTGTTTGCCACTGTGTTTGAAATCAAAGACCTAGGAACCATGACATATTTCCTAGTTATGGAACTAGCAAGGTTCAAGAAGGGCATTGTTATATCATCGAGAAAATACTTCCTAGATTGCTAAAGGAGATGGGAATGATTGGATTCAAACTTGATGATACTCCAATAGAGCCCAACTGGAAGTTTAATAGAGGAGAAGAAAATATATATGTGGATAAGGGAAGATATCAAAGATTGGTGGGAAAATTCATCTACCTATTACATACTAGGTCAGATATTGCATGTTTTATTAGTATTGTGAGTCACCATATGAATAACCCAAATGAAGAGCGTTTAGAGATGTACAAATCCTTAGATTTGTCAAGCAAACTTCTGGTTATAGATTAATTTTTGAGAGAACCAGGAACACAGAGATACTTGTTTACACTGATGCAGGTTAATTTGGGGAATTCGTTGACAGAATGTCTACCATATGTCATTGCTCATATGTATGGGAAAATCTGGTCACATGGAGCAGTAAGAAGCAAGTGTTTCTCTAGAAGTAGTGCAAAACAAAATACAAGACAGTTGTCTTAGGATTTATATGAAGGGATTTGGATTCAGAAATTGTTGAAGGAATTTTAATGTACCTCTAATTGGCCAATACATTCAGAAATTCTCTAGAAAGTGTTTCTCTAGAAGTAGTGCAAAACATAATTCCTCACGTAGGGATTATTGCCCGATAAATTCATAGCCGTTCTGCTCTATTGCGATGTCGTCTTTGCCTTCCCCGCAAGCTTTGATCGAGACTGTATGACGATCTGGGGCACTATTTCCAAAAATCTTTCTCTGATACAATTTTGATTTGATCCGACATCAAAATCTGCACATTTTTTTTACAGAAATTCGGGCAAACACAAATTTTCTTTAGTATTCCAATCAACTCAACAAGAATACCAAAGATAAACACCCACAATTTGAGAGGCAAATGATCTTTCCCAATTCCTACAATTCGAGAGGTTGGAAATCTCTTCCCAACGCTAAACCTAAGACTCACAATCCAATCTCATGCATCTTCCTAATCCTAGACATAAAAAGTCTATTTATACTCAACAACAACAATAATAAATGATTAAATTGCCATTAGACATACAAATGACAAATATGTCCTAAGGCTAGGTGCTAACATAACAAGCTTCTTCTGAAAAAGTTAATGGTGGAATTATACAGCTAATTTATATCTTGACATCAACAAGTTGTTGATGTATTCACCTAAGCTCTTCCTTTAAGCAACCTCTCTGAGTTGTTTAATACCAAACTTGAGTTCTACAATATCTATAACCCAGTTTGAGGTAGAGTGTGGAAATCTTAGAGGACCGACCTTCTCTTCATGGTGGGCCCAGACCGACCATCTCATGAGTGATTGATGTATTAATTGAAGACAACTTGGGAAATTCCTTGATTAGTTTTTATTATCTTCCTATTTATGTTTATTTCTGAATTATTTCATTTTCTTGTTTAGGCTAGATATATTTGGTAAGATTATAAGATAGGAGAGACTGATTACTCTATCACACACACGCACACAGATATGTGTGTGTGTGTGTGTGTGTGTGTGTGTGTGTGTGTGTGACCTTAATGGTTGCAGATTGATAATTAGAATCGAGTATTTCCTCGCACGTTTTTCCTTCAGGCTCCTATGTTTGTTGAATGAATGGAAACTTCTCAAACCCCTTGTTATCCGTATGTTGAAATGAATCTGGCCCCCACCCTTCGAANTTGTTGAATGAATGGAAACTTCTCAAACCCCTTGTTATCCGTATGTTGAAATGAACCTGGCCCCCTCTCTTCCATTTCTCTCTTAATTTATAGCTTCGATGGCATGCAAACCTCTCCTTTTTAACACTATTTATATTTATTACAAGGCATGCGTTTGATAACCCACAAATATTTGCAACAAATAAGTGATCCCGGTCATAACTTTGTTAATTTAAATAGTTGAAAATTTGAACTCCATAATTTTATAACCCACAAAAAGGATTAAAAGATATTCTTCAAAATCTCGTGTAATCGGTCAAGGCTTGACGTATCAGTGTAAAGATATGTATTGATGAAGTCTTGTAAGCGTTTGTGCAGATAACTGAATCTGGTCAGAGCTATTTTAAGTTCAACTTGACCTCTCATTAATCCAAACCCTCTAATCCAAAAGGTCTTTAGTCTGGAGAAAGGATTATGCTGATAAATAACATAAGCATTGAATCTGTAAAAATTTGGGCCTTACCTGAGCGCCAGTGATAAAACGAAAGTAATTGGTGGGATTAGATTTTTGAGAGCAGAAGCATAACCTGCGGATGTCAACTTGGCTCCCATGAATAATAAGTTCTGATCAAGCACACCCCTAGTTTGATAAAATAAATCATGATTATCATTTAACTATGACTCCTGATATAGATTAATGGAACGAAGAAGTTATGGGCATTTACATAAATGCCACATAATTACCATGTATGTACATATCTAACATGTAAACTTTGATTTTTCCATTTTTGACACTCGATGAAACATATCTAATGAAAAATACCATTTTTACTAACTCAATGAAACACACGTTTTAAAGCACTGGTAAAGTTTAGTTGTTAGATGTGTAAATACTTAGGAATTGTGTGGAGCAGTTAGGCGGAAAGACATTTACTGTAACAACCCAAGTGCTGTTATCTTCATGAAAATGTGCCGTGTCATCCTAGGCCTCCTTCCCCTGCTACAGATGAAATTATTTAGGCAATAAAGACAACATTTATCAATTTCAAGATGCAACTGTTCTTGTTTCATAAATATATCCAAAAAAATTACACCACATAGAAGCGAGCAAGAATANCATCCTAGGCCTCCTTCCCCTGCTACAGATGAAATTATTTAGGCAATAAAGACAACATTTATCAATTTCAAGCTGCAACTGTTCTTGTTTCATAAATATATCCAAAAAAAATTGTACCACATAGAAGCGAGCAAGAATTGCACCTCTCAAAATAGAGCGCGAACGGAGCAATAAAAATGGCAGCAACGATATTACGGTATGCAAACAGCACAGTCTGGCTCATCCCATCCTTAAGAACCGCCAAAAATACAATCGACATACCCGCAAAGCTCAACTGCTGAAGCACCATGGCAGCATAAGGCTTCACCTTCTGATACATCTTAGTAAACATTATTTCTGAATGGATGTCGCATTTTTAATTCTTGAAAAGTTAATTTTTTTTTCCTTTTGCTCCATATTATTTATTTATTTATTCGGACTCTTTTATCATTCCTTTCTTTTCTCCCTCGCAGTATTTTGGTCGCCGGCTCTCCACTTTGATCACAGAATGTAAAAAAACAAAAAAGAACTGGTGAGTCACTCCTACTTTTAACAGCATGCAAACATAAATTTTATGGGCCGCCGCCGACAATATATGAAAAAACTGTAAAGTTACAATATATACAAGAAATCATTATAATTGCTGTTGATTTACAGCAATGCAAATTTTGGTTTTACTGTTATGTGTTTTAAGCATTTCCCATATAAATACAATGTCCCACATTCGATAAAATGCATTGGTTTCAAACAATTCTTTTATATTGAATTACTTTTCATTTAAGATTAATTAAAATGTTGATTAAAATGAGGCGTTTCAACAATCAATAAAATTAGGTGTTGTCATGTGCATGCAAGGGAATTTTTCTTTTTTTCGCTTATTTATGTTTAATATGTATTTGGCAATGTTTGGCTCATCACAATATGACATTGTCAATTGTTCATTGTAAAGTGGATTGGCATTTTATATATTCCGACTGGAGAAAATTTAGCTGGAAAGCTCATCGCAAATCGAGGGCATGTTAGGCTACATTGAAATGTAGGCTGAGGGTCCGTTTGGGGCAGTTTATTTGGTGCGGTTGTGTTTTGAAGACGCACCTGTGTTGTTTGGATAAACTGCGTTTTGACAGCTTATGCGTTTTGAAAACGTTGAAAGCATCGTTTTCACACCGCACTTATCTAGGTGCGGTGGTAGCTTTCTAGCAGCGGTCAGATTTTTTCAAAAAAAATAAAAATTTTTAATAGCCACCGCACCTAGCTTACCAACAAATTATTTTTAATCAGTTTATCGGCACATTATTCAATAAGCTGCAGTTGGCCCAAACAGATCCTTAGTCTATTGTTGATAATGTAATATGCTATTGGCTGAGAGGTTTTTTGGATTACTTTTATTTTTAATATTTTGATTTTAAATAAAATATCTTGTCTTGTTTGATTAATTTATGATTCTTTTTTACACTATTTAAAATATTTAAAAATTATTTTGATTTTTTTTTTCAAAAATATGGTAATTCGATATTAAGGATAAAAAAAAAATTAAAATATGTAAATAATGTACTAAAAATATGTTTTTAAAAATAAAAGAAAGAAATGAAAGAAAATTTAAAAGACATAATTGATATATGGCGTAAACAAAGATGTTTTTAAAAGTACATGAGAATGTTAAAAAGATAATAAAATTAATTTCACACAAGACCTTGGTCTTCACAAATGTATTGAGTTTTAGTTGAATGGATTTATGCTGTGACATCTATGATCACACATTTGTTTTTAAATTAAATAAAATGTTATCATTTGCTAGTTATTTTTCTGTCAGGAAAAGTATGTGGAAAACGGAAAAACAAGTAAAGCTAGTGGTTTTTTTTATTTAATGTATTTTTATTTTTTATTTTTAAAATTAGATAAACATATCTTTTTAAAGTATTTAAAATAATTTTTGTTTTGAATGTTTCTAAACACAATTGAATATAATTTATTTTAAGTCAAAATATAACTACAATAAAAATAAAAAATATGAGTGATGCCCTACTTTTTCTAAATTGCTAAATAAAAAAAAATAATATGTTGCCAACCTTATCGGCCTCCTATGGTCTTGTCTCTGATTTATATATTGATTAATGAACATCCATCATATGATTAATGCTCATAGATTATTGTTTTATAAACCTATCTAACATTTTTAGATAGCTCGGACTTCTCTAAAAAATTCATGCTTTCATTTTCGGTTTGATTTTCAAAGAAGGAAATAGAGGTCGCGTGTAATGTTAGTAATCTCAAAAAAAATATCAATCAAGTGTATTATTATTATTGTTATTATTATTCTTTGTTTATCCTTTTCTAATATTCTTATCAAAGTTTTTTTTTATCCCTCATGTCCCAATGTATGATTTATGAATGAAATCTTCCATCCTCTAAAACTAGGGTAAGCTCAACATGTTTAATTGCACTATATATACTTGAGCTCTGGAGAAAAAAAAAATGAATTTGATCAATAGTATATCTATCTCATCTTTAGAATCATTTGCTTACTATTTAATGAGGGGTATTAGTGATGATTGTTAAACCTTGATCTTGCTTGCTTTTAATAGGGTTTATGGTTGGATTTATTGTAAAGCTAGCTAAACGCAAAAGACGGGAAAAGCATGAGCTCAGTTAAATTCATCTCTCTTCTTTCTGTCCATTGTTGGGCGTAAATCTGAATTTTTTAAATCCGACTATTTGGTTAACAACATATATAAATGGCCAATCTAAATTTTTGAGAAGAAAATGATTCCTAAGTTCCTTAAATAAAATGTCAAACATAGTGTAACGTCATTAATGGATTTAACCTCAACTAAGGGTCTGTTTGGGGTAGTTGTTGATTATTTATAATCTGCTGATAAACAGATTATTCCGATTATTGGAATAAGCTGATTATTGTTTGTGGTAGCTTATTCAGAATAGCTTCTTGGTAGTTATAACTGTATAAATGACATTCCTACTCTTGTCTGATAAAACTGTTTGTGGCAACTTAGGGTCTGTTTGGGGCAGCTGCAGCTTATCCAGCTTCTGCTGATAAGCAGCTTATTCTGATAATCTGCTGATGGGCAGCTGATCCAGATAATCTGTCTGATTGTTTGGTTAGTGCGTTTTGAGAACAACTGATTCTAGAAAAATGATCAATCTACCCCTGTTCTGGATAAGCTGTTGAGTTGTTTGGTTCGTGCGTTTTGTAAACAGCTTATTTGCAAATTTTTTATTTGAATTAATAATATGTGTAAAGGGTGAGAGCAATAATGCGGATTTGATTAATTTGTGCTTCATCCATAATAAAAAATCTGAAAAATACTAACCTAAGGCAAGTAAAACGGGTCAAATTGAAAGATAAAGTGACATAATATGCACTAGTAGAGTATCACTGACTCTGCGAGATAGCCCAGTTGCCGCAAGATCCCAACTAGGCCTTGTTCTAAGCAGTTAACAACTCCAAATATAATATATATGTATATAATAACCAGCAAACAGTGGCTTCTGAGTTATTACCCTTAAAGAGAATGAACTTAATGAAATTAAAAATAAGATGTTTTCCTGTGAAATCACCCAAATAATATTTGGCAAAATTTAGATTTAAATTGTACACAAAATAAGATAACTATTTCTTTCTTCCCTGATCCCTTCCATCAACATTTTTTCTTTTAAATAAGATGAAGAAAAGAACAACAGATTTCAATCAAACACACTTGACAGTAAAACTAAGAAGCAATGCAAGAAGATCTAAAACCTAAGCCTCGCATCAAGCAAGAACCTAAAACAGGCAAATCAAAATGCAAAACAATAAGCATGAACCAAAGCAGAGCACAAGCAAAGAATCCAATGAAAACTTTGAATATTACCAAAATGGAGCCAATAAAAACACTATTTATACCTAATTTCTTCAAAAAGTAAAAAAAAAACCCAAATACCTAGGGTCAGTGTTCTTCTGCTCTGCAAAGTTTAAGGTATTACCGGTAATCAATGGTAGTCAGACCTAGATCTTCATTCATCAGAGAATGATGCGAACAAAAGAAATCCGCCCTACTTGAAAGGCTGGAGAAATCGAATAACAAGAGCTCAGCTCTTCGGATGGAAGAGAGTCATGGGAGAAGGATGGAATGGAGATGAGAAGAAAAAGTGGAGTAAAGAAAGCGTGGAGCCATGGAAGGGAGAGACCCCCCTACTCGAAACTAGCGAAATAAAAGTTTATGGAGGATGACGACACCATGGAAGTTATGGGAGAGCGAAGGATCGATCGCCAGAGACTGAGGAGACGAGACGAGGGCAGCTGGGTAAAGTCGTGAGCGAAAACACGAACCGCAGTTGATTCCGCGGCTGGCGTTTATTAAGAAATAAAATACCCCGTTTTCAAAACGCAGTCTAAAAGCGCTAACCAAACAGGAAGGCGACGTTTTGAAAACGCCGCCCGCACTTATAAGTTGTCCCAAATGGGGTCTTATTCAGAATAACTTATTGGTAGTACAGAAACATATAGTGCAGAAACATAAAATCATCACGGATCAGTTCGAAAAGATGACAAACAATTCTCACACTCTCGTGAGTATCAGAAAAAATAAAAAATGATAAAGACAAATACAAGTACAATGAGAAATATTAAAATATTCAATTTTAAACTCTGACTACGACTGTCCTCAGCTGCACTATCAACCTGAGAAAACATTGGATTCTCATCACTGTTGGCAGTGTAACATGTGGGACTGTCGACCCATCAGAAGAAACTGCAACGAGCTGAAACACCCTTGCAACAACCGTATAACTATCTCTCACTGCTATGAGGCTGACGCGACGTAAGTAATGAAGCCGGTAGTCCACAGTAACACAAAACAACTATGTCTGTCACTGAAATCCTAGAAGTCATGTTGGTATAACTGCAAAAACAAAACAAAAAAATCGAATGTCAGATCTTATCAAAAAAAAAAAATACACATCAAAATGAATCTATCATGTACGAAGAAAAGAAAGACTTATTGGGTTAGCTGCCATAAATAACATCTACTATAGATTCCCTCAGAGCAGTCATCTCAGCCACACCGTCTGCGTCATGAACTTCAAATTCATCAAAGCCATTCTCATCCTCAGGAACTGAAGGCCCGATCATAATTTCTGGTGGTTCTTCATAGACATTCAACTCATCATTATCAGTCATACTGAAGTCCGTATCTGAACGTGAAGGATGTCGTCGGATGAAATTATGAAGTGTCACCTTTATGCCACATTGCTGACGGACCACCTTCATTTGTCTTAGCCATGGTGAAACTATATGAAGAATTAAATATGCATAAAGAAATTCATATTGTAAATCAACATGCATAAGAACATTTTTCAAACAAACCAACAAGAGATAAAAGGCATGGAACTTTGTACATGGCTTAGAAGAGAAACAATAAAGAACTTGACAACTTCTTCTACCACCCATACCAACAACAGTGTCCAAATTTGGTCATAAAAAATAAAAAATAATGACACAAATGAATTATGTGGTTCGGTCAAAAACCTACATTCACAGTAAGACATCAAACATATTTTATTATGCAATTGTGTAATGTTATATAGCTATGATTCTCAAGAGAGAACATTACAACTAAAGTACACGTGTAACAATAGAGCAATAGACATCTTTCATATACTGATTGAATGTTTTTGAAAGACATCCAACTGAAGTACATGTGTGACAATAAAATCTACACATCTTCTCATGCATGTCGTGGAATCTAATTCCACCCGAAGCAACTGCCAAGTGTGACAATAATTTTCTTCATTGTCAACTACAAATATGCATTTCCATCATTTAGATAAGTAAACGAGATACTCATATCTACAATCATCATCATAACCATAATGAGTGTTCTCATAAAAAATATAATCATGATGTTAAAAGACCAATGCAAATCGTAGCTCTAAAGACCAATACAACTCGTAGTTCTAAAATATAAACATTGTATTTTCTCTCTACCCTCAACATCAAAGGAAGCCAGAAAACCCCATAAAAATATACCAACCGGATGCTGTAAAACCCAAACAAAAATAATTCATCAGCACATAAATGAAAGTGAGAGAATTCATGCACTAAAGAGCAGCATTCACATTCAAAGAATTGCGGGTTCTATATGTAAATGCCCCATGATATATTTTTTAACTAAAGAGCAGAGTATCAAAAGTGGACAACATTCAACGAATGCCACATTCCACGAATAGGTTGCAACTCATCTCAACATGAACGCCATATACATAGGACTCCAAGGCCAATAAATTCCTCATTATACAACTGAGCAATATTTAAAGAAATGCCCCCATGATATATACTCTAACTAAAGAGTGGAATGTATGTAAATGCCCCATTATAGAGTAGAATGTATGTAAATCCTCCATTATTTTTTCCGCCAACAATGAATAGTATTTGCATTGGAAATGAAGGGGCAAGGTATTGTTTCTTCTCCACAAATAACAAAAATTCAAAATATTTCCATGCATTGCAATCAGAAAATAGATCTCAAGCATTCCGAAATTCCAATTTTCTAATTCCAATATTTCGAACCATGAAATTTTAACATAGAAATAGGAAGAAGAAATTTTCCAAATGACCCCATCACAACCAACTGAAGCCCATATATAAGGCTATACCCAAATTCATACGAACATAAATACTCATAGAACAATATAACAGGTGCAGTGGAACACATATCCAATGCATTCAATGGAGTTGCTCATCTGTCATTCTTGCGATATTACCAGAAAAAAAAAATCGAAAGTGCATTGGAACACAAATCCAATGCATTCCAAAATAATCCAGCAAAGACATCCTCAAGAAAAACATGAACCATTAACCGAATATTGCAAAAAAAAAAAAAGAGAAAGACAATCGAATTGATGTTCGCAAGGAGAAGATCGAGCCATAAAACCAACCAAAAAGCATAGCAGCACATAGATCTCACCAGAGGATTGATCAAATTGATGTTTGCGAGGGAGAAGATCGGGCCGGGAGAGGGCGAGGGAGAGCGCGAGAGAGATCACCCAAAGGTACGGGAGAAATTCGACTCCTAAACGCCAGTCGCGAATGCTGAAACGTCGAACGTCTTTTAAAATACCGAATCCCCGCGTGCAACTCCGTAGCACAAATAAAATACCGCGCGTCCCAGCGTTTTGGAAATGCCCGCCGAACGTCTTTTCCAAACTGCGCGGCGGCCGTACCCAAATAAGCTGCCCCAAACAGGCCTTAAATCAAACACTTTTTGGATTTAACAACACATGAATTTGATAATTTAGGATCTCTCATATTTACTTCATATTTACGCCTATACCATTTTGGTGTGATAAATTTATGCATAAACATGCTTGTTTAAATATGATGTTAAAGATTTGG
The DNA here is from genome assembly GCA_002079205.1 of Phalaenopsis hybrid cultivar. Taxonomy (NCBI): domain Eukaryota; kingdom Viridiplantae; phylum Streptophyta; class Magnoliopsida; order Asparagales; family Orchidaceae; genus Phalaenopsis; species Phalaenopsis hybrid cultivar. The sequence continues at coordinate 52,883 of JXCR01030443.1, read as the reverse complement.
TGTTACTAATGCAAATATGAACATAAGAATTGTGTGGTATGTGTGCAAGTGCCACAGATATTTATTTGGCTAAATTGCTGAGAAGATTCTCACCAAAATAAAGTCTTAAAGTGAGAATATAGTTAGTAATAGGGCAAGATTTCTGATATGGCAGGATTTAAGATAGAGAGATTTTAATTAAAGAGCGAAATTAATTTATTGATCGCGTACAACAAAAATGTTGAGAACATGAAAATAATGCTATGAATTTCTCTAAAGTTTTGAACATAATTCTAAATTAAATAGTATTATAAATAGTTGAAATTTTATAATTGTGATAAAATAATTTTGATTCTGTAAAACGCAAAATGGATTTTGACTCTGCCACCAATGCCCTCTCCCACTCATTGTTAAGCATTTGATTTGCTCTCATACTATAGAGTTAAAAACATCTTGCCCCACTTAGTGGAATAAAGGTTTTTTATTGTTGTTGTTGTATTAAGAACTCCGTCCACAAGTGCATTAGGCTAATTTGTATCTTCCTTTGCCTTTGTAGTTGATTTTTTTTTTTTTTTAATAAAGAATGACTAGAGGCTATTATATGAGTCTCCAGCCATCCCTAATGTGCCTAACAATTCGAGTACCACCTCCTTAAACCAACTGTGCCAGAGGAGATTTAAACCCCCGACCTGAGGGGCCTTATACCCTGAATGTTAAACCAACAGTTATGATGGTAATAAAACTATGATAAGACAAAAATGAAACATAAATTAAAGAGAGAGTTTTACGAAGATTCCTTTCGCACTTAAGATTAGAGATTTTCACTAGGATTCAATACTAATACTTTAGGAATTTCTCTCAAGTATCTAGAGATGCTATTGAAGAGCCACTAATGTGGAACATCAATATGATCAAGATGAAAGGGAATCCATTGCAATGTATCATGCCTGATTAAGTGCGATTTGAATTTTAAAATCCCAAACTTTTGATTTAAAAAATGGGCTTTGAAATTTAAATTCAGAAGTGTCATTTTGCTTTTTTTAATGCCCCTTGGAATATGCTTTGGTTGGCCAACTATGTTTCATTTTAATGATTTTTTTTTTCTCTGCGTTTAAAATTAATGTAGCTTAAGAAATAATGTAAAATCTATTTAAATAGCTTTAAATGAATTGAATGGTCAATTTCTATAATTAAAAAAAAAATTGGAGAGAAAGTTCTCTCATGGTTGGCAAAAATTTTTCTGTGCGGACTCCTTACGTAGCTCTACGTGCGGACGAAGTTTTTTCTGAGTTATTTTCAGGTTATTTTTGGGTTATTTTCAATAATAACGAAATAATCCAGAAATAACCCAAAAATAAAGACCGCATGTTGTTTTTAGGTTATTTTGGTATTATTGAAAATAACCCAGAAATAACCTAAAAATAACTCAAGAATAATCTACGCCGCACTTAGAGCTACGTCAGGAGTCCAGACAGAAAAAACGCTCCATGGTTGGAGCTTGGCGGTCGATTATTGATCTTCCTTGGTGGGAAGGTTTATCTTTTATTTCTTATTTAAATTCCTTTGTCATCTCTCCTAATCTCTCTTGCTTCTACTCCTATGGCCTTACACCACTTCCCAGCATCTATAGTCCTCAAAAATATTTTCAAAAGCCCTCTAGATGCCATTGGTCACGATAAGGTCCACCTTACTGAGTCTTGATCCCCTTCCGATTACAACCCATTGAAACCATACGATCAATTCCAGATTATATCTATATATTCATCAAGCCTCTCGCTAACATCAGCTTTGAAATCCAAGCAAAACCTCAGAGAAATTTCTTCAAAAAACATCTATACATCAATTTTTTTTTAAAGGAAAGCTTTTCTCATAGTGGATTTATCTCCAATATAGCAACATAGTGAGTGATCTCTAAACTTTTGAGGTGATTTAGCTTTATTCTAATGTATTATTCATGTTAAAAACTATTTTTATACCTATATTACTTTTAAGTTATAATGAATACACAACTTTCTTATGTGGTTAATTCCACCAAAAAGTCTTAGCCTATCCCATTTTATTAGAATATATTATTACCTTTTATTAGGGTGAAAATATTAACGAAGGGGTGTTCCACTCTTTACCCTATCCTAGTACAAACTCAATGTTTAGTTGCGTAATTTTTTTTTTGCTATATAGATGTTTATACTTAATTTTTAACTGTTTATATTTTGTTTCTTTAGTACTGATTATCGTTTGATTCTAGAAACTTTTTACTTAATTTTTTAAAATAATTATATAAAAAACATGATATTCTTATCCATCTTTGCTTTTATTCTAAACATGCATGCATAAAGATATAAACATGTTACTTTATATTTTCTTAGAGTAATTAGAATTTGCCTCAAAGTCTCAAAACTATTTAAAAAGAGATTCATTTTTAAGTTATCTTTGATTCTCTTTACTTGGATGTTCATTTAGCATAGAAATCATTTTGATTACATGTGTTTATCTTTATTTTCTCTAAAAAGTTAAATGTTTACCTGTTAACAACGAATAATTAAACAAATTGTCTCATGATTAATGACAACAAAAATTAAATATGTTCAAACTTTAAGGACCATAAAATTGAAATAGTAAAAAATCAAACTAATAGTAAAGAATTAATCTTAATAGAGATTAATATTTATAAGTTTGAACAAATATTGATTCCATTATATAGTTATAGAAGATTATTTTAGTAGAAAATCATTCACAAAAGTAAATTTTCCATGTGAAAATCTCATTCCGGCCAGAACAATATTTATGTTTTTCAAGTTTACATAACTCTACATGTGATCTCAATATCTTTTTTATCAATAAAGTAAAGGATCAAAGTGACTGCTAATTTGAATCTCTGATTAAATCAGTGTAAACAAAAGTTAGCAAGATGATAAATACAAACATAAATTTTTACCTATTTAAGTTACAAGAGAATAATATAGATATTTTAATGCTGCAAACTTAAAAGGGAAAATGAATAATATACAAAGCAAAATAGGTTGAGCAACTCAATACCACAATGTCCTTCGTTCTGATTGTAGCTTCTCCTTGTAATTTACTCCCTTGCTAAGGAAAAAAAATTATGTCTGGACTCCGGACGTAGCTCTATGTGTGGACTCCAATAATATTTCGTCACGTGTGTTACATCAAGTATGTTATTTCGGGGTTATTAAAGTGAAATCGCGGATATTATTTTAAGGTAATTAAAGAGAAACTCATATATTCTACTTTAATAACCCCGAATTAAACTTTGCGGTTCTATTTTAATAATCCGAAATAACAACGCAGAGGTTATTTCAATGTTATTTTAGAGTTATTGAAGAGAAACATATATATTTCACTTCAATAGCTTTGATATAACCTAAAAATAACCTCGAAATAACTTCCGCTGTGTTATTTCGAGGTTATTGAAGAGAAATCTATACATTTCAATTCAATAACCCTGAAATAACTCTGCGGGGGTTATTCTGAGGTTATTTCAGGGTTATTGAGGAGTCTGCGGTTCCACTTTAATTTTGTTTAGGTGGACCCGATATAACATATATGACGGTATATTACTGGAAGTCCGCAGGTAGGACTACATTCGGAGCCCAGACAAAAGATTTTCCCTCGCTAAGAGCATCTTCTTGCTCAAGCAATGTAGATATCTCTTCCTAATAGACCACTCTCTCTCTCCCAATATTAAGAAAAATAGAGCTTCAAACCCATGCTCTCTCACCCTCCCACTTCAAAAATTCATTTTTTCTCTTTTTTTCAGAGTTTGAACTAAAAATAATAGCTAATAGAGAATATATAGATAAGAAAATGTGATTAAATTAATTAATCATAATTACATTTAATAGTTGTTATAATAATTTATAACAGTAGCAATGGATAAATTCTAAATTTATAAATAATATTTTATCGGTTTTCATGTTTATTTTAAACTACACTAAAGAGATTAAGTACTAGAGATGTTACCGCCCATAGATTCTTAAAATATGTATTATCTTGCTCATAAAAACTACTCCGATTTTTGTATCTTCAAAATTTTGTTTCATTAACACTTCTATCTAGGGGTGTAAACGAGCAGAACAAAAGCGAGCCTAGACTTAGCTTGTGTTCGGCTCGTTTACATTTCGAGCTCAAAAAGTGTGTTCACGTTCAAACGAGCCGAACACGAGTCGTTCCCGAACAAAGAATCGTTTTGACAACCCTAATCACGTAGCTATAGATGTTAAGGATTGAGGCAATATTTAAAATATTATTTGAATCTAATTTAATAATTTTTATTCTATTTTCTTTATTAGTACTATTTAATTGATTATAAAACTTTGTAGCCNAATGTGTATAAGAGACAGGTGTTCGGCTCGTTAACTTAGCGAACGAGCCAAACACAAGCTGTTCGCGAACAACGAGCCGTTTTGACAACCCTACTTCTATGAACTTTATTGTATTTTAAGTCTCCAACTCACAAATTAAGTAAAAATTTTCATCTTCATATATTTTTTATTTTTTATTTTTATGAAAGATGCATGAAAGGCCTAATGGCACATTATAAGAAATACTCTTCATGTTTTGAATATCTTCGTATAACTTAAAGACAGAGAATTGTAGATAGCTTAATCTGCTCTCAACTGACACTAAATTTTTTTTAACCAATCATCGAGAATGTGATATGAAGGGAAAGGGTCAAAGTTCTGCACAAGATCGATTATAGCTTGTTCATGAACTGTGCCAATCAAGTTTGCATTTTTAAGCTCGTTGAATTTTGTTTAACATGACTAACATATTTTTCCTAGCAATTTGCTCGTATAAAACTCGAGAAATACTCGGATAAAGCTTGATTATCATTAAATTATGCTCATTTATTTTGATAAACAAGTAATTCATTAATGAGATTACTAATTTTTATATGAATCAATCTCAAATTAATGAACACGGACTCGAACATAGTCTTAAAAGCTTGATTAGAGTTCGAGCTGAGGTCGAGTATACTTAAAAAAAAGAAACAAACGTGTTCGGGTACGAACATGCACCTTACTGCATTGACTGGCTCAATTTATTTATGGTTCTACTTTCTAATCTCATACAAATATTGTTTTAAAAACTATCCCTGTTTATCAAAAGGTTGATTTATTTACAAATATACCGCTTAAAAGCTTTTATACTTGCATATCTAACTATAAACCTTTAATATATTCATGAAAATATGCATTTCACCTGGTATAAATTAAAATAATAATATTTTTCATATTATATAAAAAAAATTGTTGAAAAAAAAAAATTAAATTAAAATTAAAATTAAAATTAAGGTGTTACATATGTAAATACATAGTAACATAGACATTGATAAATGCCCCAAAAAAATATAGCTGCCATGCTACCACATGACTGTCCGGGCGGCTGCAGCTGCGTGACTACCAAGCTGCTCTTTTTTTCCGACGCAGCAATCAGTCCTCGTCCAAGCCGTCTCCTTCAAGAAAAAACAGATACCTCCAAAGAAAAGAAACGGTTTTGCGCCTCCGATTGTCGCGAGGCTTGCTCCGGCCTCACTCACGACGTCACCTTCTTTCGCTCGCTCGCTCGCTTTACTCCGCTTACTCCGATCCCGACAGCTAGGTGAACTCCAGGTGGGAGACGATTGAGCGAGCACANACATCAATCCACCAAACTTATCTATTACTTACCCTCAAGTAATCCTATCACTTAACTCATATTTTGGAGAATTGGGTTTGGCATAATCTTCTGGGATATCCATGTTTTCAATAATATGGTGCGAAAATCCATTAACCTTTTGTGATTTCCATCCTCAGTGAGGATTTTTGTGCTTCTATAATCACTTATATCTTTCTTTAATCACCTTTTTATTAACGTAGATCTTTATTAATTCACTTAATTTAGTGTGACTGCAATTTTTTCATTTATTTAAGTAAGCTTTAATTTGGAATATTTTTCCACTTTATTTATTTTCTTTCTTTTTTTTTTCTTTTGTATTTGTTTTTCTTTTTCTTTCTAAGAGAATTAATATCTCTAATTAAGTAAAAAATTTTAATAATTTTGAACCTTTAGTTTTTCCTTAGATCAATTCAAAATTTAGCTTTAGTTGTATTATTTGAATTAAGAGTTAAGGCTTAAAATCTTAGATTAATTAGTCAATTATATAGGAAACCTTTTCAAATGTTTTTACATATTTATGTTAGAAGGTAGGGTGATTAAATTGATTATAAATCTTTGTAGCCTTATAGTTAATTAAACTTTTTAAAAATACTATAAATATTTAATTAATTAGTAGTATTTCGAGTCAAAACAAGCCGAACACGAACGAACAAATATTTATTCGTGTTCGGCTCGTTAACTTAGCGAAAAAGCCAAACACGAGCTTCTTAACGAACCTAACACAAGTTGTTCGCGAACAACGAGCCGTTTTGACAACCCTACTTCTATCAACTTAATTGTATTTTAAGTCTCCAACTCACAAATAAAGTTAAAATTTTCATCTACATATATTTTTTATTTTTTATTTTTATGCAAGATGCATGAAAGGCCTAATGGCACATTATAAGAAATTCTCTTCATGTTTTGAATATCTTCGTATAACTTAAGACACAGAATTGTAGATAGCTTAGCCTGCTCTCAACTGGCACTAATTTTTTTTTAACCAATCATGGAGAATGTGATATGAAGGGAAAGAGTCAAAGTTCTTCTATGAATAAGCTTGTGCACAGCTGCACAAGATCGATTATAGCTTGTTCATGAACTGTGTCGTTCAAGTATGCATTTTTAAGCTCGTTGAATTTTGTTGAACATGACTAACTTATTTTTCCTAACAATTTGCTCGTATAAAACTCGAGAAATACTCGGATAAAGCTTGATTATCATTCAATTATGCCTCATTTATTTTGATAAACAAGCAGTTCGTTAATAAGATTACTAATTTTTATATGAATCAAACTCAAATTAATGAACACGAACTCGAATATAGTCTTAAAAGCTTGATTAGAGTATTCGAGTTCGGGCACGAACATGCACCTTACTACATTGAGTGGCTCAATTTATTTATGGTTCTATTTTCTAATCTCATACAAATATTGTTTTAAACATTATCCCTGTTTAAAATTATCAAAAGGTTGATTTATTTACAAAGATACCGCTTAAAAGCTTTTATACTTACATTTCTAACTCCTAACCTTTAATATATTTATGAAAATATGCATTTTACCTGTTATAAATTAAAATAATAATATTTTTCATATTATATAAAAAATTTTTTCTAAAAAAAAATAAATTAAAATAAAAATTAAGGTGTTACATATGTAAATACATAGTAACATAGATATTGATGAATGCCCCAAAAAAATATAGATGCCATGCCACTTCAGGACTGTCCGGGCGGCTGCAGCTGCGTGACTACCAAGCTGCTCTTTTTTTCCGACGCAGCGATTAGTCCTCGTCCAAGCCGTCTCCTTCAAGAAAAACAGATACCTCCAAAGAAAAGAAACGGTTTTGCGCCTCTGATTGTCGCGAGGCTTGCTCCGGCCTCACTCACGACGTCACCCTCTTTTGCTCGCTCGCTCGCTTTACTCGGCTTACTCCGATCCCGATAGCTAGGAGAACTTCAGGAGGGAGACGATTGAGCGAGCACGGTTCCGACCTCGACAACCCTAGCTGCACTCGATCCATCCTCTCCCGGGTACGTAGCTTTCCCCGTTTTTAACCTTCCGTTTCTTAGCCTTATCATCGTTACTTTATCCAAAACTAACCTAATCGAACCCACCCTTGTCTCGTGAAAATCGAACATCGAGATAGCATGTGAGCATGTGCGCGCGCCTTTATCTGATCACTTTATGGATTTACTTGTATATATTTTATAAAGCTTAGGTTTTGGTCTGGGACTTTTGCGGGGAGTCCAGCGAGTATTTCGTTCAGTTTTGCGTTTGTCCTGGTGTTTGGTATTGATCTTGAACTTATTAGGTGGGTTTGTTACCTCTGTCCTTTGGTTTGGCTTGGAAGCCAGTCCGTTCATCTTCCCTGTTTATGTTGTCAATTTTCATAAATCTGTGCTTATTGATGGCTGTTGGTGCTGGCAACTGCTGAAGATCTACACTTTCGCGTTACTTATTCCTAGAAATAGGTAAAATTTCGTTCTTTTCTGGATCTCTGTAAGTGTCATTCAACTCGTGTAGTGCAATTGATTTCAGCATTTAAGGGTTGGATGGAGATAATAGTGGGAGTTTTAGTTTCAATTTCGTTAAGAAGGTGAGGAATTGTTGTGCTACTCATGCTCCGAGCGAAGAAGATTATTTAACGGACAAAGGATGTTTTCAGGAAATTTATGAGGTGATGTTAGTGACTGCCTCCTTGTGGGACTACCTATCTTTGCAAGCAGCCCTGTAGTTAGCCAGAGTTTATCCCAAAAACCTGATTAGCTTGCTGTATTTTTGGTTTCAGAAGCCTTGAACTCTTTTATCACATGACCGTAATCTTGTCTGGAGCCATTCCTCCTTACTTTATCCGCTTTGTGCTTTTTCCTGTTTCTGTCTGTAAAAAGTGTTGTTACTGTGGTATGGTGTGGGTGGAGGGATAGGTTTTTCGGGAGATATTGTGAAATGAGATTATGATACGCCTTCATGCTTGCATTCTTTTTCTTATGGTTTTTAAGAAGGAAATGGAGTTGTATTAAAACTTTTTATTTGAAGCAAGATTGTTCAAAGGTCCCTAAAAGGTGATGCACTATGTTTGTGTTTGTATATGCATGGATGTATATATACAGGGCACGAGGAACTGCAGAAATTTTTTCAACTTTTTGTAATTAAAACTCTTATTAAGATTGTCTTATGCGTTGTTATGTAAAATGCTGATTACTTAGTACAGTTTGTAGATCTATTGATTTTCTAGAATAATTTAAGAATGTCTACTTGGTTTTCTCTAACCTTGCTTTTCTAGGGCTAGGAAATCAAACTTCTCTACCTGTACTTGGGTTTTCTCTTGTTAATGTCCTTATTTTTTTGATTAATAGATGATTTCTACTTGGAAATTTCTTCATTATTGTTTAGGCACTATCATTTATCTCTACATCATAAACTATTTTATTGTGGGTGGAGAATCCTCGCGGCTGCTGGTAAATGGTTGAATCACTAACAAGATGGTGTTAATTTATCCGATAACTATGAATGAAAGCATTTCATCAACGGGGAAAATAATTTATAGTTTCTTGCAATTGCTTACATTGTAATATTTGAATTGCTGGATACTGTTGGAATGGCTTGCATGCCTGGTGATGCTCTCAAAACTAAAAATTTTTATTTATTGTTGACATGACTGTATTTTCTTATTTCAATTGGATCACATCAGGGATCGGCTTTAAGCCCATATCTTTTTGCTTTAATTATGGATGCTCTTACTATACATTTACAGGAGGATGTACATTGGTTTATGCTTTTCGCTGATGATATTCTTTTTTTGGATAAGACTAGAGAATGAGTTCTGAAAAAACTTAAATTATGGAGGTCTACATTGGAGTATAAAGGGCTTAATTTGAGTAGTTCTAAAATTGAATATATGAAATGTAATTTTAGTTGTAGTATCTCTAGTAGCAGAGTTGTAACTATGAGTGATTAAATCATTAAAATGTGTGAACGTTTTAGATATTTCGGGTCTATTGTTCAAGGTGATGGTGATATAGACGTGGATGTTACTAGTAGAATTTAAGTCGGTTGATTGAGTGGAGAAATGCATCAGGCCTATTGTGTGATAAACAATTACCTCTCAGACTGAAAGGAAAATTTTATAAGATAATGGTGAGACTTACAATGTTCTATGACAAATATTGTTGTCCTTTAAAAGAGAAGCATAAAACAAAGTAAAGTGCTGCTGAGATGAGAATGCTTAGCTGGATGAGTAGCTTGACACTTTGAGATAAAATGCAAAATAAATATATCCATGATAGTGTTGGTTTAACTTCAGTGGCAGACAAGATTAGAGAGATTTATCTTAGATGATTTGGTTGAATTAAACGTCGACCATTTGATGATCCGGTTAGGAGAGTAGATGCTTTAGATTCGTCTTATATTAAGAAAGACAAAGGTAGTCCTAAAAAGACTTGGGATTATTGTATAAAAAATAATCTTAATCTATTAGAATTAAATGAAAATATGTCTGTCAATAGGACACAATGGAGAAAAAGGATTTATGTAGTCAACCCCACTTAGTGGGATAAAAGCTTGTTGTTGTTGTTGTTGTATTATCTGGAAGAGTTCTCCATGGATGTGACCCACATGGACTGTACAACAGGTTTGAGTAAACTGAAATGAAGTTTGATTGTTTAACACACACACACACACACAAACAAGAATCGAACTTTGTTCTAGCATTCAAGTTTCTTTGTGAATCAAATATACTTTGCTCTGATTAAAGTATTTAAGGATAAATTTCATGTTTTTATGTATCTGGCTAATGTAAACATATGTTTAATTTAATGTTAACACTGCATACAGCTATCCTTACGAAGGAATGGAAAACAATCTGTAATGATAATCTAAATATTTTGGAAAAAGCTGACAGTGATGATATAATAACTCACTAATAGCTAAGTTGGGCATGCCAAAATGAATATGTCAAGAAAGATATACAATATAACTCGGAAGGAATTAGTGAGAGATGATGTTTTAGGGGAAAAAAAAAACATAGTATTGTCTTTTGAAAATAAAGTAATACAAAATATGCTTAAGCGTTTTGAGATTATATGATGGAGACTTGAAGATGCACCAATGTTTGAAACTGTGCAAAAAGATTTGTACGAAATAGAGGTAACACTTTGGCCATCATGGTCATGAATGTAATAGGATGATTCTTGGAGCTTATATAAAGTACTTGGTAATTGTGCTAAGTGACATAAATCTAACGATGATGATAAAAGAGAGGATTTTCCTTCCTTATTGAAATGCTTATTATTTGGATAAAGTTTACATTGCTGCAGCAAAGTGCCTTCACAACCTATAGCTGGTTGCTTTTGGAAGAAATTTATTCATGAATTTTGAATGAGTTTTGAGATGCCTTTATCTCTGAATAATTTGTGGCTCAATGAAATTACGAAATTAAGCCATGTCATCTCAATTGTCTTAGTATTTGCAATGAAATATTATTCATGCACAAGAAATCAATATGCTGTTGATATTTTTCTGACTGACCGCTGAAATGAACCTTAGGCGTTTTTTTGCAGTGCTAATTTTTTTCTTTCCTCCTGTCTTAGTGCTAGATGTCAAAAAGATATCAATGTTATTAGATGTCAGTGCCATGTATCAAATTTCATGTGTTTGATTTAGTATTATATTTTTTAAAAATGATTATGTTTCCAAGGTTGCAATTGTTTTGTTCAATGTTATTCTTAGACTCTAGTGCATTTATGGTCAGCTTACCCTCTACCTATCATCTTATATATAAAGTGATTTGTAATAGAATTTTTTGCTGATTCATGTGGCAAAGTGTCCATAACCCAGAACAATAAAATAATTGAACAAATGAGGTATCGAAGTTAGATTTTAATGCATATAATATTTCATAAACTGGTAAAGGATAGAAATAATAACTTTGATGGCTGACATGAGTTCAAAACTGCAAACTAAAACTATAAAAATCATAACTTGACATAAAATCACAAACAAATTTTGCCTTCGCAATTACTTGGGCTTACCATAATAATTGATGCAATTGGTAGGATAGAATATGCAAAATAATTAAAATAAACTTTGGTTAGTTATATTGCTAAGGTTGTTCAGTTCTTTGTACACATCACTTTTAAGCGTAATGGTATCCTGTGCCCATGACATGATTAATAGTCACCATGACGTGAAACAGCTCGTCTACAACTTCTGCAATACAAGGCATTCACTTTAATTGTAAATTTTTATATTTATTTCCACATACATTCTTACTTTGTCATTTTATTACAATGAAATGCAGCACCACCAATTGCATTTTTTTAATCTTTAGCGGAGCAGTGTAATTTTTCTCAGCGATAGGATTATTTTCAAAGAAATTTGGGGTATTGGTTTGCCCCTTAACTTTTATTTCCATCTATTAAAGTGATGCTTAAATTTGTAACTCGCCATTGATGTCCCTTGCTTGCTGCCCAATAGCTTAGCTTTTCCCTAAACTGCGTCCATTCAAACATATTAAGTTATAGATATACAATGGTATTTGCCTGCCTCTTTATGCTCTTGAAAAGGCTGAAAAATATTCTGACAAATATTAGTGTCCTAGATACAATAGGTTATGTGTAGATTGTATGGCTTCATCATGATTTCTTTCTCGTATTATTTCCAGACAAGCTTTGAAGTTACCATACTTTTTGAATTGTGTATAATCTCCTTCTTTAGGTTCAATCCTGCTAACGCGCATGATAAATGGGTTGCCAAACATGATAATATCCTTCTGCTTCATGACGAATATATAAGAACAATTTTTTCACTGCCCATTTGCTTTGCATGAACAATTAGTTCTCTTCTATGAGATTATTTTCTACATTTTATGAATCCATGTTGGTTAACAAAGGAATTAGTTTCTCTCTCCCTGATTGTTTGGTGTTTATTCATTTTGTTCCTTTGATGTTATATCAGCATAACTCTATGCTGCTAAGCATGCTCTTTGTGATGTGTGAAATTTTATGGTACATTAAAACGCTTTTGCCTATCAAACATATATCAATGAAGTTCATGCATCTATTTGATGGCAGAATCCATAGAGGCAACATTAATTTTCAATACATTGTATCATGGCAATTCATGTGAGACTTTCATTAACATGATTAACAAAACAGGTTTCATGTTGGGTATCGCAATTTAAAAAATTCATATGATTGTTTTAGTTTTCTGCATATTAAAGCTTGCCACCTAAGACAATCATTTCCATAAAACTCCTATGTTCTTTTCAGCATTTTTTTATTTCACATTTATGCAACAACAATGTGGCCCTTTCTGAAATCTACTCTAATGTCATCAAATTTTGGCATTTGATTCTAGGTTCATCTACCCATGCATCATTATTTCTTAAGCTAATCCATTTGTTAACATCAATTATGTAACGTTCATGAAGTGATTACTATTTCTGCTTAGGAGGGAAAGGGAAAAAATGTAAAGAAGAGAACTTTTTAGTATCTTAAGTCAATCTTTCCAAATGCATGTTTTATAGTAGTTTATGTAAAGAAGGATGTATATGATTAAAAAATTTTGTTTTGTTTGTTGATGCACGAGTTGAACAATCTTTTGGATTATTTCTTGTTTTATATGATATAGAGACTATTGGCCCACTTCAACTACAAGTACTTGCCATCAAGCACCCATACTGATTGGTCTTTTCAATGCATCCTTAAGTTTAGGGATTCCATGTGTGGGCCTGTCGGTCAACTTTTTCGATTGATTAGATTTATTTGAAAAATATGATATATGAAAATAATTTTTGAGATTTAATTTAAATATAAAAGATAATTGAGTTTTGAAAGTAGTGTGTTTTAGTTTTTGAAAAATGAGACCAAATGGATCTCATTCGTCCAATAGTTTGCATAATCGTGCCTGATACCGCGAATACTACACCCTCCCGAAAGATAAGTGTAGACCTCGGCGATAGACTCAATCCAGCAAACTAAGAGATTTGTGACATCCGTTTAGTCTGCGAATCTTTTATATATGACCGACAAGTTCCCCTATTTAATACAAAAATTAAATAGGGTTTATTTTTATCTGGGTTCCAAGTTCCCTATAGAGGTAAGCCCCTATAGTTAATTACATCCCAAATGACGGGAGTCATTTGAGAAAACTCTCGATAATGATCAATGGTTCTAGTCTTCAAGA